>CAJNJA010005710.1:372-44550 GCA_905231915.1 Symbiodinium necroappetens
CCTAAATCCTAAACCCGAAGCCCTACATGTAGACCCCAAGCCCTCGACCTGCAGTGGAAAGCCAGGCTCCTGAGCTCGCGTCAGCATCCGCCAAGGACTCTGGAGTGGATTTCAGGGTTGGGGCTAATGCATGGGTTGCTGTAGTGCTACCAGTCTAATCAACATATTATATAACTAGAGCAAGATAGTAACACACTGATTAATTACACTAGTCTGATATACTAACAACAGAACGGTGTGGCAGTGCCATGCTGTAATTCTGCAATCCCCGACGACGCACCTCTAGCATAATCATATTCACATATGAATGCGATACTGATGCCGCAGTGACCCACGCAGAAAGTACCATTGCAGCATAACGGCCTCTGAATGCACGACTTTGCTGTGGCATCAGTTCAAGAATATGACAACAAAACAGTACACTAAGACTTCATATGCTACTTTCTGAATACACTAACTCAGTATTCATCAGGTGCCACCCAATGGAAAAGCACAAGAATATAGCATAAGAAGAAAATATTCGTGCAACAAACATTGCATATGAAAAGCCTGCTGATATTCATTCTGTTAGCAGAATATTCTGGGGCTGTACCACGATGGTAGCATAGTAACATCTTAATGTATTGAAAAATCTTGCAATCGTCGGGAATCTAGAAGATAATACAGACATGAATAGGTGCACGTTTATATATATATATATCTACATACACATGTTTACACGAATACATACACACATGTATGTATAAATAAATAAACAAATAAATAAATAACTAGATAAATAAATAAATCAATATATATATATACACACACATATGTATGTGTGTATACATATACATGCGTATGAGGATACTGGTAGGCTAGCAAAGAACTACAGTTTGATACAAGAGTATATGGATAAACGAACAGGTTAATGCAAGGGTATGACTGTATGACATTGCAATGCCATACCACTCTACGTACTACTACAATACTAAGACGAAGATACTTAACAGAATGCGAACGTCTAAACCTGCGAAAATGAAGCAATGCAACATCTGACTACACCATGTGATGATGAACTGTAGTATGAGTATGTCCACAGATCAATATAAGCTTAAGGCAGCATCATTATTAGACAGTAGAACAATGCTGCTGCTTTGTAGCAATATAGCGATATCGTAATGCATATATGGCAGCGATACAGTAACTGGCAGTTCAATGTCGTCAGACGTCCCTAAGCCTACACTGTGCTACACCCTGAAGGCGAGTGGCCCAGTCTATTCTCCAACTTTAATTTTCAAGAACAGCAAGACCTTCCTTAAGCCTAAGCCGTGGCTACAGCCGTATGCAGGCGCCAGCACCGTCTCTGGTCCCACCCCGTGTTGTGGCTCCGCCATCCCGGCCACAGGCCGATCATGAGGCTGATGAAAGGATGATGGATGTATGGGTATGGGTGAGTCATGATGGTGGCCATGCTGCTAATAATGGTGGTGGCTGAAACCCTTTCAAGGCCAAGTCAAGCATAAGGCCCTGTCACCAGTATGCTTAGGCTGAGGAGCTGAAGGCTCCATAGCCCTGGGAGTTTAGAGACTCTGCATCAGCGTCTCCTTTCGGGGATGCTTGTTGAGTTTTCAGGTTCGGGTGTGAGGGTTTAGGCTTTCTGTTTCAGGGGCGGGGTGTCATTAAGCTCGGGTTGCATCTGGGTTCTTGCTAAGGGGGTTGATCCTGTGAGGGAGCCAGAATATGAGAAGCCAAACAAAATCCACAGTAGTAAGCATCTACGAAGACTAGCGAAGCACCTTCTATGGGATAAATGCTTGGGACTTGTCGTTCCCTATGCCCGTAGGATTCGAAGGATTTGGCCTTCCTTTTGGGTCCGAAATCCGCACATCGACCCAAAGTAACCATAAAAACGCCAAGAGATGCAGCCATTCAGGATCATAGAAGCCTTCAAGTATGTTAAAACTTCAGCACGCAAACAACCAAAAGGCAGAGGATTGTTTACTGGTACCTGGTATTGAGATATGCTCCCTGGAGAGTTTCTCATCGCCTCATCTCTGCTTCTGGCTTTTGTGTGGGTTTTGAGTGTTTCGAGGCCTACGAATCCCCAGCCGAAAGCTTCAGGCTTGAAGTCAAGGGCTTGCCCATAAATCCCAGCACTCCCACACCTGTAGCAAGCCTTCCCAGGAACTCTGGACCCCAAAACTTTTCATCCAGTGCAGTGCACGTCAGGGACCGGTCGTCCCTGGCATGAGAAGACTACAGCAGGCGCCAATCTTCGAGGATTTTTTGTGGCTTTAAGGCTTTGGAGTTTCCGATCAGTTTTGACTGCAGTTCAGAGGGTGTCGGTTTAGCTGGTTTCAATGGCGCAACCTCGGTTTTGTGGTATGGAAACTGTTTTAGGCAAAGCAGCAGGCCCCATAGCGCTAACGCAAGTGTCGTTGAAGCTCTGAGGCCTAAAACATTGCACTCACCACTGTCTCAACCCCCAAACTCTGCATCCAGCCCGCGACCCAAAACGTCTTGCGACCCAAGTGTTGCGAAGGGAAAATCTGCTGTGTCTTCAACGCCCTGCCCTCAAATCAACTGATGTGGCTCTCTCTCCAATCTGCAACACCTCCTGGAACCCCTGCCGTTCAAGGCTTCTGATAGATCTCTCGATCTCTCGCTCTGTCTCTCCGTCTCTCTGTCCCTCCCTCTCCCTCTCTTTTTCCCCCTCCCATCCATGCTGGAAGTTCGCTGTGAGATGGCAGTCCACTGGCCGAACCGCCAGCCATTGCCTGCTCCGCGAACTCAGAGCCAAGAGTTTACCTTTGTGCCACAGAAGACCAGAACTCAAACCGTCAAAGGACTGCGAGGGAAAGCCGGCGTTTAGGTGCTTGCGCGGGTGATGTTGGAGCTCCTTGAGCTTGGAGTGAACCTTGAACCGGAAACCTTTGGAAAGCAGGTGAGGATTGTCCTGAGTTGTTTGGATCGTAGGACTTTTTGAGTAGCTTTCAACGAAGGCCGTAAATAGGGTAGGGGTTTACAACCGTATACCTACCTTAAACCCCCAGCCCGATGAACTAAGTGCCGTGTGATTCGGTCAAGCAAGCGCAGGTAGATACCGTTTGAAGGCAGTCTTTGATGCCGGCATTCAGAGAGCCTGAGAACACAAAGTGCCTCGGTGCAGTAGCATCACCAGCCCCGAAGCCTTAAACAGAATCCCGCCGAATCCATTTTGCTATCCTAGCGCCTCAAGCCGAAACCCTGCGATCCTCACCCTGGAGGTTCCAGCAGCCTTTCAGCAGGAGGCCAGGAACCTCCGCCAAGCTGGTTCTTCAGCGATGGCTCCTTGCGACTATGCCTATCCTTGTCGCGTTTTGGATGTGGGCTGCGGGATGGGCGGGGTTGGCCCGGGTTGGCCTTCTTGGGCAGGGAGTTTGGGCCTGCAGCGCTTGCTAAGACGGCCTGCTTGTGTCAGGGCATCGGCCTACACTCGGAACTCTGAGCCCTATTCACCAGATAGGGCTTTGGGGTTCATGTCCCTTCATGCGTTGTTGGGGCCCCCATCCACAATTTGGGCCTCTCTTCGCCTCCCAGCTAAATCATGATCTTGTCTTCGAGCTGTCAGGGGCGAGCCATGGTCTGAGATCTCTGGGGGTTTTCCAAGGGCCCAAAGCCGCAAGCGCCTGCGCCGTTGCAGGTTCGGCCCGCCGAGACAGGCGGATGGACCAAGGCATCGGCTGGGAAAGAAAAAGGGGGTGTTTCTGGAGTTCATGGTCTCCCACGGCCCTCGGTTTGTACGGCTTCTGTCTTTGGAGCAAAGACAAGGCAGGATATGTGTAATGCTATAGCCGGCACCTGCGCAATACATCCGCAGGGAATCAGGATGCAAGCCTGTGCCGTGCAACGCTCGTAAGACCTGAGCCCTGCGCTTCCATCGGCATACTTCGAAGCAGATTTTCAGGTTTTTCTCCCAACGCTGCGAATATAAGTATCGAAGAGAGGTTGGCAACAACACCCCCTATGAGGCTCGGGGGAGGCACAAGAGGTGATGGGCTGAATCATTACTTGATATCGTGCTCTCATAGACTGCTCTGTAGCATACCACGGGAAAAACCGACTTAGTAACTCGGACTCAGAGGCCGGATTCCGGCAGCTCTTCGGCGATGCTCAGGACAAGGAGGAAGAGGAGGAGGAGCGTCCTTGGAAAGAGCTTTCAAGTTTTTGGTGCGTTTCCTTCAGAGGGCGCTCCGCTTCATCCCTCCTTGCAGGCACTTTTTCTTCCTATGACGAGGAAGATTGGATCCTCCAAACTTTCACATGCCAATTCACTCAACACCGAATGCTAAATGCCTACATAGTCGAATCTGAATCGCCAGCCATAGAATCTCAACATCCAGCCTCACCAGCCGCAACGCCAAGCCCAGCCAAGCCTTGTCATGGAAAGCCCTGTATATCCTGATAGCAACGCCAGCGCCAACCATTGCTAAAAACGTACCAACATAGATGCATGCACAACCTTGCAGCCTTGTATCGCAATGGAACCATTTCGCGCCATGCAATTCTCCGACATTCCATAAGTTCGTCGTCCACTAGAAACAACTGTACCGCTGTGGGCCTCTGAACAAACCTGCAGAATACGGTTGAAGATGAGATCCTGGTAGAAACCTGCGCCATGTGGTACTGCACTTCTGCTGCGCTTGGAAATCCTGTGTTAAATCCGGAGATCCGAAGAACGGAACCCGAAACCACCATTCCCAGTATCTGCAGCATCAGCCATAGGAGTACGAGGCCCCCGCTGGCCGCTCCCGAAAGTGGCAGGACGACGAAAGCTTCAATACGCAGGCAAATAGGCTGCATAGAGTCTAGGCTACGTGATCTCTGAGAGTTTCGGCTGCGGGGCTGAAGGAGTTTGGAGTTTCGGGTTTTGGGTGTTCAGGGTTTGAGGTGGATTCTGGGATCAGAGCCCTGCGTCTTATGGTGCTCTTCATTATCTCGGCAGTTCAAGAATTGAAAGGAGCTCCGGGAGGTCAGGGGTTAGGGTGATGTATGTCTCTCGAAATCCCTATGAGGACCGGGGATTGTTCACTGCCACGCCCTTCCGCAAACCAGTGGAGTCCGAGCCGTTTCTTTGTGGCTCTTGGTGTTTCCCTTCACCTCCGCATAAGTACCATCAGAGCCGCCAGTGTAGCAACAGTAACCTGAGGCTCTGGTGCTCCACTATATGAGCCCCAAAGATCCCCACTAGAGTTCAAGGCTTTCCCGTAGATTCCTCATAGATTCCTTGGACTTTGCAGTCTCTGGAGATTTGGGCCTCTTTGATGCGGGTGTCTGCTGGCTTGAGGGCCTGGCCGTGGCTCTGCAGAGTGTTTCTTTGAGCTTCTCTTTAGCGCACAAAGGCCCTGACACCCCCCCCCCACTCTACAGCCTAAGCAAGTAACTGGGGTTTAGGTCTTTCCAGTTCGGAGACCTGCAGCTTTTTTTTTGCAGGACTGGTGGGGCAAGGACAAGGAGGAAAACTGGGAGGAGGAGTGGGCGAGCCCCTGGATAGCTCTTGATTCCTGTATCTTTAGACCAGGGATTGGAGCCTTGGGGATGTTTGCGGTGTCAGCCTCCTTTCCCCTAAGCCTGTAAACATAAATCCCGGAATCCCTTACCCTTAAACACGAAAGCGAGCACCCATACTATGCCCCCCCCAAAAAGACCCTAGCCTAAGTATTCAGATGCTCTATATTTTCCTGTGCAGGATTGGTGGCAAAGCGACCAGAAGAACAAGGAGGAGACCTCGGAGTTGCCCGAAGGGTACACGGCGACTACCAGTGAGTGCTCTATACATGCATATATAGAAAATATACTGGTATGTATGTATGTATGTATGTATGTATGTATGTATGTATGTATATATATATACACATCAGTTATAAGAGCAATAATAGACATAGCTATATACTGTTAGCAACAATCGCTATGTGCGATTTGTTCTGGCACTTTTCGCGGTCACTTCCACGGCAAAGCATATATGTACGATTTGTTCCAGCGGTTTGGAGCTGTTCCGCGGAAAACATGTGTGCCGGAGGTTTTGGGTGACAGTTCCATCGGCAAGCATATGGACGGTTTGACCCTGTTTTGTTCAGGGGGGTCTGGGGCGACTCTTTCACGATAAAGCATATATGTACGATGTTTTCCAGAGATTTTGGAGGTTTTTCTTACGAAAAGGCATATGTACGATTTGTTCCGGAGGTTTTGGGGGACACTTCAATATGTAAGATTTGTTCTTGAGGTTTAGGGGGACACTGCTCACAGCAAAGTGCATGCACGGGCCTGACCCGACTAGGCAGATGTATGCTACTAGAACTTACTATTTGCTTCTAGCCACTATTTCTGTAATCGAAAACCTTGCAGCCGCAGGTACGCCACCTGCAGAAGTGCAATCGCGCCAGGGATGGTTCAGGGTTCAGGTCTTAGGGTTCGTTCTGCGGTTTCTACTGACGCTGTTGCTGCTCGGACTGCAAGATGTTGTCTGTGTCGTTTCTTAGTGTGCGCAAAATACGGACATGCTGATATTCCTTTGCAGCCGGTGCTTTAAGCTCATACATGGATGAGTTCTCATGCTTACTTTCCGCCCCAAGGAGAAACGAGTGATTGTGGTGCTGGACAAGACTATTCGCTCAGCAGCTTTCGTTTCATAGACCGTGAATAAGAAGAGAGCTTAGTGGACAGACCATGCAGAGAGACGCTCTCTCCGCAGCAGTATGTTTCGACAATGTCAGAGGTTTTCGGCTATGTTGTTTTGAAACACTGGAGTGAATGCAGCCGCACCATTGCAGGAGAGGGAGGCTATGCGGCAGTACACTTGCAATCAGTCCGCAAATCACATCCGGCATTTCCTTTTCTTATGGTTGCATTGGCCGGCTGTGTCGTGTGTTGCAATGGTGCTCGTCTGCGGATCTGGGGAAGCCTGGCGCAGGTTGTGTTATGGGTGATAAACTGCAATTGAGGAATCGCTGGAATTGTCGAAGTATTCGCTACTGTTGTTGATAAGCGCGTGTGCGAAGCTTTCAGACATATTCACCGGCTCAAACAAGTTTCTGCAACGAGCCTGTCAAAGTCGAGCCCGCTGTCGGAACAGTGCAGGAAGATGAACAGGCCGTTTGCAGCGTGCCACCGATGCAGGAAGGTGTTCCTGCTGCAGTTTCGCTCCCCTTGCTCCTATGGCTCTGTGGAGCATTGCGTGCCTGGGAGGTACCATTGACCGCTGCAGAGAACGATGTCCTGGAGATTTCAACTTTCGACAATCAGTCAAAGCCTTCAAAGACTTGCCATCGGTAACGGAGTCGAACCTATCAGCATCACTGCGAGAAGTCGCTGAACGTAGCGGACTGTCCGGAAGAACTTTGTTAAGTTCGCTGCTTGTGTTTGACGAGATCTACGACTTCTTGATGGATCTGGGAGTGTTGGATCGCATGTCCAAAATGTCTTCAGCGGGCCCCGACACCTCCGGACAAACGCCGAACTCGTCATGGGCGAACAGGCTCATGCGGACAGGCACTCGTCGCATGAGACGAACGGTCTGCGGTCTGCCTGTTTGGTTTGTCGCATTGCTTTCCGTTCTTCTGGAGGCAGCCTGCTTGATGTTTGATGTTGATCATCCTGAGAGAAAAAGTCATGTACAGCGACTCATGTTTGCGGATGGCAGGAATGAAAGACGAGCGGTGCATAGCTGAATGCAGAGGCCTGCCGGCTTGATACTTCTTTGCCAGTGTTAGCCCTGCGAGAGTCTGTGCAGTGTCTCGTGTTGGGGGCTACCTTTAGACGGCAATATCAGGTATCATTCATGCTGATCATTGTACATACAAAAGATCATGATTGCAGAACATACAGCGGTTTGCTTGTTTGATGCGCCGTGTTGCTCGCCCATCTTCTGAATTTCTCATCAGATCATGAAAGCTATTACAACGCCTGACAAGTTGTGCAAGGATCAGCTTTTTGTTTTGCTATGTCACAGCCGCAGTTCCTCATGGGGTTGTGCAAATGTAGTGTGCGGTTGGCATTGATTTCCGAATCCGCAGCAAAATCGTTGCAGAAATACTAGCTGCTTGACTTGCTCGTCACAGTCGCAGCTCTTCGCTGTGTTGCACAAAGGTAGTTCGCTATAGTGCAATGAAGAAGCCCAGCGTACATTCATCCCCGAATCCGACGAATCCGAAACCTGGAACCTTACGACTGGTACTTCGCAAGCCAGCAAGGGCAACAAAGAAGCCAAAACGTCAAGAGTCAAGACGTGCCTTACATCCCTGTGGAACAGCAGCTGGACAACAAGACGACGAAAGCAGAGCTGAGAAATCAGAACTGGTGCGTTTGTTTCGCAGAGCTGATGCAGTGCTCGTGAACTTGCGGCCCGAGCAATATACCCCCTGACTCCTTGTGCCGAAAGCCTTGTGCTGGCACATCCATAGCAACTTGTCTGCTGCCAAGGATTGGTAGATTCCTAGGGCCAGGGAATGCATAGCACAGTATCTAATCATGTTGGCACATGTACCAGATCGCATGCAGGTGGCTGCGGCAGAAGGCCCCAAAAGTCTGCGAGCGTGCGGCGTTCGAAATTAAATCCAAAGTCACAATACCCATGGCCGATTTTGGACACTTTTGTCGCTTTGCAAAGATGGCACAGGCGTTTTGCTGATTTCCAGGAAGCCGATAGTTGCCACTGGGCAAAATGCCATTCCCAGTCCCCCTTGAACAGCACCACAGCGAAACGCGCGTGAAGCTTCGTTCGAGCACGCCTGGAGTTGGGAAGTTCCTCGCCACTTGGTTCTTTGCGCGGTCTCGTGCCAGAAAATGCCAACGTTAGCGACCAGAGTGTGCGTTTGTGGACAGGGCGCATTGTGTCCTCGATTTCCGATTTATTAGCCACCGGATATGCATGTATGCATGGGATTAGTATATCTCTTTATGCTTGCATGCCAAGCTTCGACACCACAGCTTCGTCGGGAGTTCACATGAAGGTTTTCAGGAAAGGCCGCCCTGGAGGGCAACCGTGCGAACAGATAAAACCCCTATATCTATATATATATATGTGTGTGTATATATATATATATAACCGTGTATATATATATATACACACACACCCCATATACACCCCTAATAACGAAGAACTATATAATTAAATTTATAAACCAAAAAACAAAAATAATATAATAATAGTAATAATAATACTGGTAATAATAATAATAATATAGCGTCTACCTACATGTGTATATACGTATATATTTTATTTTAAAGTACTTTTATAAAAATATGCATGTATGTATGTATGTATGTATGTATGCATGTATGTATGTATGTATGTATGTATGTATATATATATATGTATATATTATATGTTATTGTGCGATCCTTGCCTTTAGGCCGCCACAAAGGAAACCCTAGCAGAAGTGCGGTGAACTTGTCGTTGTCCCGGGTAAACTGTGCCGTGTCGCCGTAGACCTCACACTTGCAATTGCATCAATTAAACACCTATGTATAAATACACATCTCTCGGTAAATTAAATTCTTCTTGCGATAAGGGTTCTGATATGGGAATCGCTGTTTCATCCGCTGGGTGGTTGGTAGCCCATTCGCAATCTAGGCGACGAAAGTGCTCCCAAAAGTTCCTGAGCTTGGCAGCATGCAGCAGGCAGTAGCATAATTACTTTGCAAGCCGAGCGCGCCCTGGATCCTGGGTTTGAGGATTAAGAGTTATATAGGCTCAGGGGTTTAGGGGCTTGCGGGTTTAGGGGCTTGTGCGAGAGGCATTAAGCGACGACATGGGTCCTGGGTTTAGGGTTTAGGGGTTTAGGCGACAGCTTGCAAGCCGAGTGATCTGGATCCTGGGTTTTAGTAGGGTTCCAATGACTGCAAAACCCGTTATGGGGTTAAGGAATATATACCATTAAATCATATTAGGGTTCCTTTTAGAATTTAAGGTATCTTCCTTGTATAATTAAGGGGTATTGGAGTCTCTGGGTTAGACTTTAGGTGTTTAGGGGCTCAGGGGTTTAGGAGCTTGCAAGACAGGCATTATTTGCAACCGGAGCGACTGGGTTTAGGGTTTAGGAGTATAGGGGTTTATAAGGGTTTACGCGACAGCTTGCAAGCCGAGCGACCTGGATCCTGCGTGTGTAATTAGGGTTCCAGAGACTCCAAAACCCCTTATGTATTAAGGAATATACCATTAAATCTTATTTTGGGTTCCTTTTGGAATTTAGGTTTCCTCCTTAATTCAGGGCTTTTGGAATCTCTGGGTTAGACTTAGGTGTTTAGGGGCTTAGGGGTTTAGGAGCTTGCAACAGGCACTTGCAACCGGAGCGACCTGCTTTGAGGGTTTAGGGTTTAGGGGTTTAGGGGTCTAGACGACTTTATTTGAGGGACCTGGATCCCGGGTTTATAATTAGCTAGGGTTCCCAGAGACTCCAAAACCCGTTGTATAAAGAATATACCATTAAATCTCTTTAGGCCTAGGGTTCCTGTTAGAATTTCAGGTATTCTTTTAGGAGACTCTGGGTTCTCTGATGCACTGCACCATTAGCATAGTTGCTTGGTCTGCTTCGCATCGATGGTCACCCGGCCGGTGGGCACCAAGTCGTTGAGGATCTCGTGAGGGTCCAGGAAGGGCAGTTTGGTAGTGACCCGTTTCTCCAGGGAAGGGTCCGTCTCATGAAGGAGTGGCGCTTCCACGTGGCTGAAAGCCTGCAGTTCGAGGGGTTGTGCCTTGAGTAATCATAGTACTATTGGGAGAATTGTTAACTCTTGCATGCAGGCAGGTTGCTATGGGCATCTTCACAAACCGAGACAAGTCCCGATTTGCATTTCTAGATGTCACAGATTTCCCCTTCATCTTGGCCAACTTGGAGGTAACTGTTGAAAAATGTCTTGCACCGCCTTCCTTCAGGGTTTTTGCAAGGCAAATCGAATTCCCTTGAATCGAGAAATCCGGTTAGCACTTGTACATGTAAAATCTATTGTCCTGTACAGCTGCCTCGGCACTGCTCAGAACACCCCAAGCTGAAGTTCGCCCCTCACCCAGGGACCTCAACCAGATTCCCCAATTCCCCTACATGTACGTCCTTGACAAGCTAGCTGCATGCCCCAGGAGCAAGTGGTTGGCCATCGACGAGTTTGTCTTCGGCCGAGAACCTCAAAAACTTATAATTAATTAGGGTTTAGCACTGAAGGTTTTGGGGCATTCGGTTTAAGGTTGGGTCAGGGCTGTATTCGTGCGATGTCCCCACTGCAAGACTGGTAAAGTTGCCCATTTACTTTCATCACTCTCCAGGTTGGGTGCAGCGGTGCAAGGATGGAAGTGTCATAAGTTCATCTTGCCACATGCTGAGCATCCATTTTGCACTTGTGCCTCTGCAGCGCTGCAAGACTAGGATCCGGCCAAGTCCTCATTCTCACAGGGCTCGGCTTTACGAGGTAAGCGTTGTAGCAACATGATAGCATGGCGCACAAACATCTTGGGCTTCTGGAAGGAGGGATCTGCAGAAGTTTAGCCCTTGTGAAGATGAAGGTTCGAACTACATCGGTTAAGCAGACAGGTTCAGGCAAGGGATCCACAGGCCCAGTATTGGATCTCGCTACTTGAAAACTCGCAAATTCTTGTTGCACGGTGATGGTGCCAGAGCTTGTCGGTATGTCCGGTTTCCAGGTGTGGTGACAGATGCTGTCAAGCACAAAAAGCCCAGGCCGATATACGCAGCCTTATGCAGGCATCAGCTACCTCGTGACCAGGCAATGGCACACACAGCGAGACGGAGGTCGGAGGTCACTTGGGTTCAGCAGGGCACACAACTCATCGATAACTTGTGGAGGCAGCTGAAGCTTCCCGGCTTACCCAAAAGTTCCAATTGCCGATGAGGCCACGATTGAAAGCAGAGTTCGCGAATTCCAGTTTCACCTTCGGAACGCCGAATAAGACAAATTCAGGCCGCCAGCTCCGTAATGGCTGCGCACTACTCCAGTATGTTCCACTGAAAGAAATGTACAGTGACAGGCTTGCGCACAGGTGTAGCTAAATGCAACTGGCTTGCCTGTGCTACCAACCAGCTCTGCGAGAATTTGTACAGTGACTCGTTTTTTGAGCTGTATGTATATATATATATGTATATATGTATATCTATATATATATACACACACACACACACACACTGCGCAGGCTACAGGCCCGCTGCGTCTGGGTTATGTGTGTCGTGTCTCGAGCCTTCCTGAAAACTCATCTGTTCCACTTGCGAAGGAGAACATCTCCGAAGCCTGCTGACGTGTTCTGATGCGTGCACTGTGAGTGTTTCGGATTGTCGAGCACATGTGTGTGTGTCAAATCACTACCGCCATGCAGCATTTGCAAAGCATATTGTGATCGAGTAGTTGCTTGACTTGCTTCGCCATGAACCCACATCCCGTGCATCCGGTCACCATGCTTTTTGTGCCCGAGGTTCTCAATAATGACATGTTCCAAGAGGCTTGGAACCAGATGCCGGTGGTTATCAGCGCACGGGAAAGAAGGCTGTTTGCGCCTCTGCTACGCAGGGCGTGGCAAACTCGGGAAGAAGTGTTTGGCTGGCTTCGGGTGTTGGCGCAGGAATGGGCAGAGAACGAATTATCCGAAGGTTTTAAACTTGCACTGTGGCTAACTATTCCGTACGTGGCTGTGCCATCCTCTATGCTGACTGAGAATCTTGGCTACCTTGTTGATACTAGGGTGTATGTGCATCAGACCGTGGCTATGCCTGTACACTTAGCCCTTCTGCGTCCATTGTGGGTCGTTGAAGATGATGATCGCGATGCCTGCAATCTTGCTTCACTGCAATGTCGGTTGGAGAAAATGGCTCGCAACCAAAAGCGACTTTACGAATATGTCTGGCGTATTTGCGGCAACATCGTGAGATGTAACCTCCTGTTGGCCGCAGGTATTCATATGTTAAAGCAGCGTGCGCAGACTGTGCGGTGCGTTGGCTGGATGTAAGTTGTGCGCCTCTGTAGGACCAGATGCCTTCGAAGTGCAGTGACGAAGACTTCCTCCGTTCTTTATGAACACCGACAAGTAGCAGCTGTACAGATTGCCTTGTCACGAACGCCGTACTCTCGGGGTTGTGAGTGCTGTGCCATGAAAGAACTGATATGTGTTTTGTTGAGTCCTGTCTATCACTGGGACCCACCGCTGTACATGTACGATTTGTTCCGTTATGTTTGTTCTTCTGTTGGACGGAACCATTGTTTATGGGCATATGTGGACAGATTGTTCCTTGCTTTTTGGTTGAGTTCTGGTCAACACTCGGACCGCTGTGTATGTATGATTTGTTCCTTTCATGCTTCCTGCCTGTCTATCGCTGTTGCCGACCGCGATTTGTCACTGACTCGTGTACACGTACACCTTGAGTGCTTGTGAGGTTTCATGCCAACTTTGTTTCACTTGCAGCTTGACTGCTCAAGACGTTCTCTGTGCAACGTCCAGCAAAAGGCCGCTAGTGCGAAGGGTCGCCCTAGCTTTGTCTCTGAGCTGTAGTTAACATAACGGAAACCAAAACTTTGACTCGATCTCCTTGCCTTGCCATTGCTATTGCCTTGTTTGCTGAGTATTCGGCTGGAGGCGCCCCTGCTTTGTGCCCGAGAGTTAAGTGGAATCCTCAGCTTGTCACAAAGACCATTGTGCATGTACGATTTGTTCCGTTATGCTTGTTCTTCTGTTGGATGGAACCATTGTTTATGGGCATATGTGGACAGATTGTTCCTTGCTTTTCGGTTGAGTTCTGGTCAACATTCGGACAGCTGTGTATGTACGATTTGTTCCTCTCATGTTTCCTTAGATTAGTCTTCATATTAGCAGAATTGTATATGTACGATTTGTTCCGTAATGTACTGTTGAGTTCTGAGGGTTGGCACTGCGATTGTGAATGTACGATTGTTTTGGTTGCGCGGCTGGCTGAGACGAACGAACCACTTCCTGAATTCACCATAATTGCTATGTTCAATGAACGGCCATGAAGCTTGATCCAGCCAAGGTTTCTTGTTCTTCCTCATCAGCGTGCAGCTGCAGTCCGCACTCCACTTGGCAAAGAACTCAAGCAGGTCGGTGCCACGAAAGTCCACGTCGTCTAGGCGAACAGATGTAATATTGACCAACATATGGGACGAGACTTGAAGCCAAATGAAGTTGTCCACTTTGCAATGCAGCACCGATGGTTCTGGGGGCATGCAGTATGTCTGAGTTTGCTCGTTCAACGCTTTCTTTATTGAATGCAAGTTGCAAAATTAAAGAATGCAAGTTGCAAAATTAAGCTATACATATGTGTTTTTTGAAAAGTATGGAAAAGTGTTTCAAACGAACAGCTCGGTTTTGCAGGTGCTCACAGCTGCTGCAGCACTATAGGTCTGATCAACGTTGCGCTGACATTGGATACGTCTGGTTCCTTGAGGCAGACGCGAGGTTCCAGAAGACAACTGGCGAAATTGATCATGTGATGATATCTTTGCCTCGTCGGATAGACATTGGATGGCCCGGCTGGCGTCGGCAACGGAAAGATGGCACCAAGCTGGAATGGTACTATATTACTAAACATGAAGTTTGCCTCGGAAGCTTCGCACGCGAATTTTGTCCGCAAAAACAGCTTGTTGCAAATGTGAGAAACAACATGTCGGGGCAACAGGTATCGTCATTCTAACTTGATGTTATCAGAAATGCTGGCCAACAAATTTTCGTCTACTACTGCTGCTGCTGCTACTACTACTACTACTATTACTATTACTATTACTATTACTATTACTATTACTATTACTATTACTATTGCTATTGCTGTTGCTATTACTACTACTACTACTACTACTACTACTACTACTACTAGTAGCCGCGCCGCCCCCTACCAACCGCTTGGCACGTAAGCCCATCATCATCTTTGTTGGTATTGGACTACAACATCACACGAAAGTACGGAGAATACCGAGCAAAATGGATGTGCTCTTAAAAAGGTATGTGATCATTCCCCACCACCCCCCTTCACCCCCGCCCTCCCCACCCCTCAAAAACGGTGGCTCCTGTTGGACTACGACATTACGAAAATTTTGTCAATACCAAGACACAGTGTAGACGTGGTTGTAAGGGGCGGGGGTGCTTGCTACTACCACTACCGCTACTGCTACTACTACTACTACTACTGCTGCTGCTGCTGCTGCTGCTGCTGCGGCTGCTGCTGCGGCTGCTGCTACGACTACTGTTGCTTCCGCTGCTGCTACTACTACTACTACTACTACTGCTACGAAGAATATTATTGTTACTACTACTACTACGACGACGACGACTACTACTGCTACTACTAGTACTAGCACTATAGTACTAGTACTACAACTACCACCACGACGACCACCACCGCCGCGAACAACACTAGTTTTACGCCGATGACCGCCGCGATAGTTCAGCATGTTTCGGCTTTCTGTACTCGTAGCTGGTACTGCATTTAATACCGCTGAATTTGTGTTTCAATTCACGGTCATCCTCGCTTGTTTGCTTTCAAGCGTTGTGCTTTGGTGCCTTTCCCAGCGAATCCATGTTCAGAGCTTCCAGACTTCAGAGCTGATGCCTTCGGGTGCATGATTTTCAACCTTCTCTGCGGCAGGAGTGGCATCGGTGTCAGAAGAAGGAAGGTTCGAAAGCAAGTTCGCAAACACACTTCCGTTAAGCAGCTGTCATGGAACCGCAAATTACCAAGTCGAGAGAACGACAGTGCCAGGACACGAAGCAAGAGCACATTATACCCTTGAGCACCACACCCCGCAAACTCTACGCCAACCCCTCGAACCCACTCTGAACCAACGCAACGCTCCCAAACTTCAACATCAGCAGGACTGGGGTTGGCAGAAGCAGGATGACTGGCATGAGGACCGCCCTCTGTTGCACCGGGTTGGCTTCGAGTCGGGGTTGTGTCGCTTTGGGCGACGGTAGGCGAGAAATAAAGGCCTCGGAAACCACAACTACATCCAACGGCCATGAAGAATCGTCATTGAAACATCTGATACCTTGTAGTGTTACTGCCCTGCAGCCCAAACCCGAGGTGTACACTAGTGTGTCGAGTGGCTTAGGCCAGGGTGACTTGTTTGAGCCTTGCTCTCCGGGTTTCCGGTTTCGAGGGAATAACATTGACGACGCTTGATTCGAGCATTGATCTTAAGATCTCAAGCTCCAGGTTTTGGCGTTCAGGTTTTAGCGGCTTTCTTCAGATATCGGCCTGAAGACATCTGGGCCTAGACTTTCAAACTAGACACAGTGGCTTGTTAGCCTGGACGCTAACCCCAAACTGCTAAACCCCACACTGCCAAACTTTAAACCCTCAAAGCTCAAACCCAAAGCCTCAGAGGAATGGCAAGCTGGAGCTGAGATCGTGGACTCAGGGGCTCACAGGGAAGAGGATCTTGGCCCCAGAGTTTTGGGTCGTGAAAACATATGATACACACACACACACGCACTTCCTTCTATTCAATGTCTCAAAGTCGGAAGAGTTTAGGCTGTGGAGTGTAGGAGTTTGTGGGATTGGAGGGTGCCAAGTCCCAAATCCTAAATCCCAACACCGCCTGCCATACCGACAGCGATCAGGTTTGTCAACGCAGGTGCAGGTTTGGGGGTCTTGGGTCCCGAAGGCTTCGTGCTAGAGCTTTTGGGCTATGGAATTTCCGAAGTTGACGAGCTTGGGGCTTTGGTGTTAATGCTTTACAGGCTCTATGGGCTTATGGTGCAAGGCTAACGCGACGGACTGAGGGTTAAGTATAAGGATTGCATGTCTGTGGCTCAAGTATGTTCAAGTGTGAGATTAAGGGTTTAGTAGCGGGCGGTTGTCAAAACAAAGTCGCAAATTTTGAATACCTACAACCTAAAAGCCCGAATGGGTTCACCTTTGAGCTGCACCTGTGAAATAGCTTCAACGAATTCGGGGTTGACGGTCTCAGGGTTTTGGTTTGAAGCTTTGGATTCAGTGTACTGTTTTCTTCACATTTTTGGTGTTGGTTTCGAGGTTTTGCGGGTTGAATCGTGAACGATGCAGATCTCCGAGACTCCAAAGATACTGCTCCAAGGACCAGTGGCACTCGCAAGCGAAGGACGGCTTGGCAGAGAGTCCTGCGGAATTGTAGCGCGACATGATGGCAACATAGTGTCAGTATCGGTCCCAAACTCTATGCCAGTCTTCATAGCCTTTGGATAGGAGCAGCAGTATTGGTTGTACAAACCATGAAAAGTACATTGTTGAGCCTGAAGCGCACCCGCTGGAAATGCAACGCCCCGGCTTCAGCCGCAGGACGCATGGAACTCACAAGCGGAGGACCTGCTCAACGTTGGATACAGAGACGGAGAAAGGTGGTAAAGATGGTGAACCAAAATCTGCGTTTTGCAAACAGCCGTTGACGGTGAATGGTGCTCAGGGGCAGCAAAACGCCACCAACTGCTCAGAGATGCCAAACGGTAAAGAACCGTCGAAAGGCAGCTGCAGATTTTCCTTTCCTTTTCCTAGGATAAGAGAAGGCAGCGACAAGCAACAGTTTGTAAATGATAGGTGTGAGAAGACATGTACCATCAGGCAAGAAAGGATTGTGAAGCGCGCTACATTACCAAGTCGGAATGCAGGTACAGATGGTAAAGACAGGTAGAGCAGTATGCTCCACAGGCCTGGTGTTTCGCAGAGACTGAGACCCGATCTGGCAAGAATCGCAATTGCCCCGTTCAAACTTTCATTGCTCTATCAGCTCCAAGACGCCCTAACAGTTTGCAATTCGTTCCTGAACTGCAGGGCTCAGAGCTGAAACCGTAGGTCCTGAAAATCCTAAACCGGAGGACGAGGATGAGGGAGGAGACTGGCCGCCCACAGAGGACGTGAATTGAGTGTTGTGTCGTCGAGGTTCGGATTTGGAACTGCTAGGTTCGCTGTTCGATTGTGCATGGATCAGGCTTCTTCAAGATGTCGGGCAATAATGGTATGTGGTTTCGGTGAAGCTGAAGCTTTGCTAGCTTTGGGCACCCGACGCTTTCGAATCGAAAAGGTTTTCGGCTGGGAGCCAAACGGCTGGGGTCTTCCTCGAACGCTTTATGCGTTGCGGCGCCCCTCAACACCCGGTTTTCACACACTGCTGACAGTACACGCGGCGGTGGTTGCAGTTTTGGTGTCTTGGGGCATTGAATTGGATTTGGGGTTTTAGGGCAAGATAAGCAGGCGTCTTAGGCTCACCCGTTTTGCAAGTTTGCTCCCGAACTTGGAGCAAGTCATCAAGGACCCTGCAGTTCCAGTTGGGGCCTAAAGCTTCTTACCAGTTCCAGTTGGGGCCTAAAGCTTCTTACGTCGGCAGGAGGCGTCTGTACCCAGCCCGACCGGTATGCCACGAAATCTTCAGACCACTGCGAAGGCCTGGGTGCTTGGCCCCCATCCGGGAACTGATCGCACTAGTTGCTTCTTGGTTTCAGTGCCTGCAGATTTACTTGACGGAGGGTATGGACTGCGAGTTGTTTAAGGGCACCCGCAATCTCGCGCACACCGGAAACGTCCTCAGCGGGCGACGGTCTCGGAGAAGCTTTTCGTCCTGCTTGCTCCTGCAACAGGGCTTGTCTTCACGTGGCCTGAAGGTCTTTCTCTAGGAAAATGAGGGGTTCAGAATTGAGGGCCATCGACTGAATCCGAAATGCGATTTAGCCAACATTCCAAAGCCGCAGCAGGCCCTGCTAGACCATAATAGCCAGGGGGCCGTGACAAAGAGTGGTATCGTTTTGCAGTCATTGTAGATTTCTTTTTTGCGGTCCAATCTGGCAAATGTATTTCAGAACTAGGTATCTACGCTTTTCGTCACCTGTATAGACTCTTGGAAACCGCGCAACTTCCTGCATAATCCTGCTACAAAGTCCCGCTCCCTAACCCTGACTCATTTGCAACCCCAAAGCCGCCTAACCCTTTTCAAAAGAAGCCCTACCTCTCCTCCTGAGACTTGCACTTATATAGTCCGCAGGCAAAGGCGCGGCCGAAAGCCCGCCCGCCGCAGCCCGGTCTGGACTTCCGGTTTCGGGCATAGCCGGGGATTCTGCCGGTTTTTAAACATAAATTCTTTAGAGAATCCACCTTCGTTGAGAGGGCTCGAGGTTTGCAGAGCTGAGGTTTGGACGCGGCCTCTCTCTTTGGGGGGTTCGGTTTAGGGTTTCGTGTTTGGGATTCACCACTTTGGGGGGCCGAGAAGGGATACTGAGATTCACGGCTCCTCCCTGAACCCCAGGCCCGGCACCTTCCAGACAGAGCTCGAGTGGAGAGCAAGGCCCTATCTAAAGGGGGCCCAAGACCAGAATCCGAGGCCGGAAACCCTTGGCAAAGCAGATAAGACTGCAAGCCTTGGGTCCAAAAGCTCGTCTTCTGTCCGTTTCAGGCACCATTATTAGTTGAGCCCGTAACTTGCCAAGTTCTTGCCACTCACAAAACCGGGAGAAAGCACGTTCTCTCCCCTGCACCCCGAGCTCCGAAGCCGAACAGCGAGAGAGATCGACCCCTATCCACTCAAAAAACGGGTAGGCGGCTTAAGTCTTCATGCGGGGTTTATGATGTAAAGCTGAGGTGTTGATGCGTTGAATCGTTCAGGGGTTCAGGGATTTAAGCAGGCTCGAGGCCAGAAGCAGGGTTTAGAGTTCATGCCGTCTGGATAGACTTTTGAAGCCTTTTGCCCTAAGGCGGCCTGAACCCCGAAACCCACTACAAGGCACCCAGCTGCGACGGGGCCTCGCAGCTTGCCTGACTTCATATACTAGAGGGCTTTATGACCTCAGGGAGGTTTGAACGGGATGTGAGCTTATAAATCCACGAGCGCATGCAAAGACAATGGTTGGGTCATGGGCTATTGAGGCATGAGGCACCCCAGACCGACATGTCTGATCTTGGCAGCCATACAACATGGCAACATATATATATATATATACATATATATATACATATACACACACATACAAAAACATAACACACACACACGTGCACATACATATGTTCGAGTCTAAGGACAGAATGATACTGGGTCCTACTCGCAACAGCATGCAGGGCCTAGGATTCTGGAGGGTGGAAGTTGCGAGTTTATGGGTTTGACGGTCTATGGAGTTTGAAACATAGCCCTCCTTCCAAGAATTTCACCTCCGTTTACACCAGGTTTTGGGGTTCAGGCTTTTGGCGTTCGTCTTCAACCTGGCCAGCGGCTTAATGCCGCAGGTCCGGTTGAAGTTGTAACGGTTAGAGTGGGCCACGGTGGCTTTTAAAGCGTCACAGGTGCAGTCAGTCCGGAAGCAGAACTGGGGACACGAGAGTGAAGAGCAGCCTTAACCAGACATATCCTGCCCTTTTTGGACATCTACCGGGAACTTTCCCTTTTCTTTCATTTGAAGATTGACGACTTCTAACGAGGGGCCGATGTTCATTCCAGTTCAACACCGTGAGGCAGGGGGTTCGGATGACATAACTGGGGGTATAGGGCTTAGTGTTTGGGGTTTTCGGGACTGGGGACTAGGTTTTAGGGTTTGGGGTTAAGGGCAAAAACAGAATGCCTTACCAATGTTTTTCGGCTTTCGGCTTCGGGGACATTCGGCTTGGCTTGAGCTCAAGTGCGCTATGCTACACAGTAAAATGCGTAGGGTTAAGGGTTATTCAATGGCACAAGGTGTCAGCTTCATTTCAGCTCGAGTTATGTGGGAAGGCACCGGGTAGCCTTGGTGTGCAGAAACATCCCGACCTAACTTTGGTTGCCAGCACCAAGCTGACTTGCAGGACTGTAAACATACCATTACGCCCATGCCCACAAACATGCTTCACTTCCCAATCGTTATGCCCAACATGTCTTCAACACGTCTTCAGGATTCTTCTGACGGTTTTCCATGGCTCAGAATGCAGCGGTTCATGTGGTGATTCGGGATTGAAGGCTCAAGGTTCGGGTTCGCGTAGAAACCCTGAGATTTAAGCAGTTCTCGGGGTTGGTGGGCAAGGGTTCATGATTTGGGAGTTTGGTGCCAGTCAGTTTCAATCATCGAAAAACCTGCAAACCCTAATCTCAAAATCCCAAACCCGGAACCCCCAAAGCCCCAAACCCTAAGTCCTCAATCCTAAACCTTGCCTTCAAAGCCTGACGGTCGGAAACTCTCAATGCCGAGGTCCCCCTGCTGGACCTCCACCCGCCGAAGTTCTCAACAAGCAGCGGGCGTTCATGCCACCGACCCTGGGACGGAAACTTCTATTTCAAATGACAAAGCGGAACATAATCTCCCTGCAGGTCTACGAAGCAAAAACATTCCACTGTTCGGACTACAACATGCAGGGGGACAGTTTCAGCCTAGGCGTTGTCGTGGATGTAGGAGCTGAGGCCAAGGTGGTACAGCCTTTCGGGTCGCGTGTCCCTTACAACCTGGGCCGAGATCCCTGAACAGCCTCGTCAAAAACCCCCTGAATACTGTTGTCCTGCTTGCTCCACTTGGTTGTACGGAAGGAATAACTCCGTTTGCTTTCCTCCATTCTCCTCACTGTCCTCACTCGTCCCACTTGCACAGAGAAAGGCAAATGATAGCACCCCCTCCACTTCTGCCCAGTTCCCTTCCCTTGGCTTGTAAGCATAGCCGCGCAGCCTTGGGCAAAGCCCTCATCCTTCAAACAGGCTCAGGAGTTTTAGAGGAGGGAATGCCTTCGAGGCCAGTGGGCAGCAGGGCAAGTGGTGAAACGCGCACAGCAGCGAAGAGAAGGTCAAGTGGCGTAAGCGGGGCATCTGGCGAAAAATCGGTTCTCACCGAACCCGGACAACTAGGTCATGGGCGGCAAGCGGCAGAAAGCAGTTTACAGTTAAAGTTTGCATATGCGTTGTTCAGTCTGGTGTTTTGGGTGTAGCGGCAGAGTTTGGCGGAGGCTCATAACTCATCTCATTAATTACGGTGTTGGGTTCTCTAAATTTTAATCGTGCTTGCCAAAAAGAGAGCCAAGATTGGCTTGCGGTTTTGCTTCGAAGCTCAGAGTTTAAGTGTCAGGGTTTGGGGTTCCAAATTTGCCGTTTCACGGTTGGGTTGCCGGTTCTTCGACGTGAGGGGTTAACGCAGGCGGATTCCAACTATCAGGCGACGCCAAAACGCTGCGAATCTAGGATCCAGTATGGACAGTATGACTCCGTAGAGCGTGGTAGAACATCCATACATGTCCAATCGCACCTTTCAGAAGCCAGGAGAGCATTCCTGGTGAACCAGGCTAGTAAACTGCTGCTAGTCGTTGCAACCCTTGAACCCTAGGCCCGCCCGTCTCAGGAAGCCAAAGTTGCCGAGCATGCCTCCACCTGGAGTGACTCGGTTCTGTGGGATGCCGGATGCGCGGAATTGGTTTTCTTGTGTTGCGGATTTGGCATCTTGGGAGCTCACGGTTTTCCGTTTCGTAGACCCGGACTCTGAGCCACTAAACTGGGACGAAGTGGGATTCTGGAAAATAAGTGGCCCCTGTCATCATGCATGCCTGCATGCTTTGAGTCAGTATCGATGTGTCCAGAAAAGTTCAGTGTTCTGAATTCGAAGCTGCCGGTCGCAAGACTTTGCTCGGTTCCTGAGACAAGCTTGTAAATTGTGCACGTGTAACTTGCACCGTTTGTGCATGGTACCGTGACTTAGTGCTCTAGCAGGAACAAGATAGTTGACCGTGTCATGGTATTTCTGCTAACAGTTATACGGGTATATTGCAATCAGTGCGTGTGTGCAGTGGTTTCCTCAAACTATAGAGTTGAACAAAGTTGTTGCAGGGTGATTGTGCATTGTCTAAGACATGGCAGCTTCATAGAGCATTGCTCAAGCTAGCCTCAAGAACCTAAATGCTTGATAAGCTTGAACTCGAACTTCTGATGACACAGGTGCCAGTAGGCACTGCAAGCAGAACCGACCCTTTGTATGTTATCTGCACAAGTATCTCCGAGGGCGATCCCAGGTTTCTGCATTTGGGCACAAGGAGGAATCGCGCGCATGAACTGTTGCAAGAGGGTTTGCTTATGGCTTTGGGCCTGCTCCGACCTCAGGCGGCCAAGGTAGTTCAAAACATTGCAGTCGAGTCGAAACCCTAAATGGCTGCTCGCAAACAGGCCTCCACCCAAACCCACAATCGGCCCCGCGGGAGGAACCTTCAGCCCAGACTGACACTGCCCAGGGACGACCGCCTGTTCCCAACAAATGGGCTGCTCTCAACGAGGACACTGCTTTTCCTGCTGTTTCGAGGTTCAAGATGCCTGTGACAAATACATGGGGTACCCTTAGCAACCGAGCCTCAAGTCCTGCCATCCTCGAAGCACTTGCACGAAAGCACGGTGGCGACGATCATGATGATGGTGACGACGACGGATCACGATTCCATGGACCATGGCAACCTCGACAGCAACGAGTGTTGTCATAATGATGATGATCATGGTGACGCTGGTGGTGATAATGGTGGTGGTGGCAGCGGCGGCGCTGCCGCTGCTGCTGCTGCTGCTGCTGCTGCTGATGCTGATGCTGATGATGATGATGATGATGGTGACGGTAGTGAGGAATGTCATGACGATCATTATTGCAGTCATCGTTTGAAATGGTCGTGATGATGTTGTTGCTGATGGTACTGCTGGCACTGGTGACGATGATTGTGTGCAGATGCTGGTGCTGCTGATGCTGTTTATTTCGACGATGATGACGGCGGCGACGAAAGCCATGCTCACAAGTAAGACGAATTTTCATTGCATAAGCAGGAAGAAGACTGTGTGGATGTGGCGATGGTGTCAATCCTACTGGTGATGTTGGTGTGGATATTAAGCGGATGGTGATGATGCCAGTCATGGTGGCAATAGTACGTATCTGCGAAGACAATGGTAACACGGCGATCACGACGACGATAATGATGATGGCGATGAGGACGGTTGAATTACACAAAGCTAAGCGCTCTGCCCAGGATGACGATGAGGATGAAGAGCCGTATGGGACTCTGAGTGCACTCTTCGCCTGCAGGTGTTTTAGGTATTAGGGGGCTGTGCAGTCGTGTATTTGGTTTTAGTGTCGAGCTGTAAACCTTGAGCCCAACCTGACCACAATTGAAAATTCACAGGGTTTAGGGCTTACTGTTCGGGGTTTAATCTATTCAGCGTCAGGGTAGGGAGGTTGAAGGTTTGGGGTTTTGATCCTGAGGTCAGGCAGGACAGGCCAAACTCTGGCTCCAAAACGCTTTGGCACGAACTAAACTGAGGCCGCCGGCCACCGAACAGGACCGGGCAGTGCAGGAATTCGGGCAGGTTTGGGGGGGGGGGGGGCCGTGCCCAGGTCTCTTTTGGTTGATGAATTATGGTGCGGGCTGCATCCGAACCCTAAGCCCGAAGCTCCATGGGGTTTGAAGAAGATTGGGGGCGACTTGGGAGCAGCTTAGACTAAAGGTTTCGGAGCTTTGAGTTCGGACATGAGGCCCTTGAAAACTTTGAATTCCTTAGGATGTTCATTTGTGGTTTCGGATGCAAAAAAGCTAAGCCCTGCACGGCATGTGAGGGTGTTCTATGAGGTTTCAAGAGCTTGAGGCTTTGGGGCTAATGCGGTTTTGTGCGGAGGTTTCATGCGCACCTTTGACCCCACAAGTTGCATTGCAACAGCCGTTCGACTTCATTGCTGTTGTCCTTGTTGCTTGAGCTTAAACATGCTGTAGTGCATAAGGGAGAAGCGCATCGGATCTTGTTTGTGACGGTATTTGGGCTGCGCCATCGTTTCTCCCGGCCCCCCAGATTTCTACAAGCTCTGTTCCCGAATACCTACCAATACTATTATTCCGTAGGGGTTCCTGACTAATCCGAGGTTATGTGCACACTATAGTATAGTATGTCCCGCAACCGTATTCCAAAAGCTACGACTGTCCTTGCATTGTGGAACCTTTATAGTAGCTCTTAAGCCTTAATTGCTATACATTATTGAAAGCTGTGAACTGCTGCATGCGAAGCCTCGCCAGAGCTCGGTAGAGGCAAGCCTTGGTGCTAAGCCGCACCCTTAAGATCTAGTATGGGAGCCCCAAGGTATGAAGCTGGGGGCTTCACCTTGTTGTAGCTTCTCCCAGAAAATTTTAGACTTTGGTGTTCAGGGTTTCCGAAGCGAAGCCCGACAAGCGGATGCGTGTTCTGACATTTCGACTCGCACAGAGCATCCGCGCGAAACGTTCGTGCAGAAACCCAGAACTCGTTCGTCAATTTGCCCAAGCGAAGAGTATGAAGTCATCTCAACGTCGGAGGAGTCCAGCGGCGGATGGACGGACGAGGAGTGGCGCGAATGGAAAAGCCAGCTACATGGAAAGCACTAACTCATTGTCAGGTAGGGCCTATGGGAGTTGCTTTTCCGCTTCAGCACTGCTCGGGAAGTCTCCACACTTGAACGGTGGTTATCACATCCGTGTGCATGCCCTCACCAATCGTCTGCATGACTTCAAGAACCGTAGCCAAGCGGACAGCGACCACGACTGAACCGGCTTCGAGTCTGCATCTTTAGACCACAAATAGACTTTTATAGCTTCAGTTGATCTGAGGTGCGAAGAGGGTTTGGGTGTAGCAGACACGGAAGACTGGGATGAATGGTGTCGGTCTTTGTTCGGCTCTATCACGTAGAAGCTTGGTGGGGGGGTGGGGGTCTCTGGTTCACCTGTAAAGTAAGCCTGCACCTTAGCCGGTACTCTCCGACCTGTCGTGCGTAAGGCAATGGAAGGAGAAGCATTGGAAGGATGAGAAGTGGCAGGACCAGGGAACGCCTGGCTTTGAACATGTAGGTCGAAGGCTCAAGTCTCAAGTGTCAAGATCCAGGGTCTCGTCTAGCCCACCCGTTTCCGAGCTCAAGCCGTGAACCCTATGCCGCTCAGTGCCGAACACCGAACACCAAACTGCACTTTTGTCACGCCAACTTCGGATTTCTCGCCTCAGTCTTCAACCCTTCTTGTTTCGGGTTTTGGCCCTTTGTTCGCAACTCCAATCCGGCCTGGTTCCACCGAGGCGCCGGAGTTCAGCGCTGCTCAAACTCCATACTCCCAAGCCTCGCCACGTCTTTAGTCACCAGTCGGGTGCAATGCTAGCTGGCGATCCAAGAGTCTTGGGTTCAAGACATCCGGCTGCAAATCAGGTTTCGCTCGCTTATTGCATCAGCAGAAACATACACGGGGCCTGAAGCGGACCGCCCCCTAGTACAGCTGCCAGATGCAGCGAGGACGATGACTGGAAGACTTCTTCTTCCTGGAAGGCTCGCTGGCAAAGTGTCCTGAGTCCTTCAGCCCTTAAACCCCAAATGCTAGGATTACAGTGTGTATTTGGGCTTCGGGCTTCGGCTGTTTGACCCTCGATCCTTGAGCCCTGATGCCCTCACCGCTCGACCCAACGTCCATCCCGAAACTCTGAAACCCCGCCCGCTAATCCTCAACTCGAAAGCCCGCCTAAACCCGAACACATAAACGTTAAACCCCAAGTTTCAAGGCATAAACCCTAACCGCAGGGACCCCAATCCCAAACTCACCCTAAACCCCTCGAAGCTCAGCATTCGAAAGGAGAAGTGGTGGGAAAAGGATTGGGGTCGCCGGGATACCCAGCGAAATCTAGAAGCTTCGCTTGGCTGTGGAGATTACGTGCTTGTTTTTCGGGGTTCAGGGTTTGGGGTACAGGGTCTTGGGGTTTTGGAGCGCTGGGTTTAGGCGACTAGAAAATGCTTTCGGACATCTTGGCTGGTTACTCGGTTTAGAATTCTGTCTAGTTCAAGGGTTTTGGCTTGGGGTTGTGGGTTTTATTTAGGGCATGGAGTGTGGCATTGCACATGGATTCGGAACGAGTTCTCCCACCCTCTATAAGCAATTTCGAACACCAACAGGAATGGAAGAGCGGTCGAACTAAGATACATGTGCACGTACACCCACAAAGGGTTACGGTTTAGTCTAGAACGTAGGTCAGCCAAGGCTTCGGGTACATCCTAAACCCTCAGCTTCGGGAAGGAGCTCAGCCTTCGGCAAGATTTTCGAGGAATGAGAAGTAGTCGTCGTGTCGTCCTGCCGAGGTCTTCGTGGTGGTGGTGGTGGTGGTGGTGGTGGTGGTAATAGAGTGACCTTCGATATTCTGTTTTGAAGGGTTGGAATACCTGGATTCTGCAACCCACAAGCCGAAGAAGCCCGCAACAGAGCAGCTAAGAAGCTAAGTGTTCATGCTGTACCTTATCTATCTTTCTATCTGTCTGTCTATCTATCTGTCTATCTGTCTATCTATCCATCTACTTATCATCTATCTATCTGTCTATTTATCTATCTATCTATCTATCTATCTGTCTATGTATCTATCTATCCATCTATCTATCTGTGCATCAATCTATCTTCCGCACAATCTAACTAATTATCAAGCTATCCACTCGCTCTTGGCTTATATACATCCACATATATATATATATATTTATATATTGATGTGAGAGAGAGGCCCCCTTAGGGTAGATTTGACGCCTGGCTTCTTTTCCCTCAGCTAAATGGAATTGAAATAATTGAAACAATTGATGCCAGGATGTCGATTTCAATAATTTAATTCTGAAGGACCCCCTCCCCGGATTCAAATAAGTTAAATAATTAAAATAATTGAAATAAGCCCGATTTCAATTGTTTCAATTCTTGGGCCTCCCCCAAATAAATGAAATAATTGGAATGGCATCCGATTTCAATTATTTCAGCGACTTAAATTGTGGGGCTTGCCAGCCAAGAATGGTTTTCAAGTATTTCAATTCTTGGGCAACCCAAATAATTGAAATCATTGAAATCGGGCCTTTAGTCTTTGACGAGAGAAAACCCCCACGATTTGAATAATTGCAATAATTGAAATAGGCCCGATTTCAATTATTTTAATTCCTGGGCACTCCCAAATAATTGAAAATTGAAACGGCCTCCGATTTCAACTGTTTCAATTATTTCAATCGTGGCGGCTTTGCTGGACCAGAGCCAGCAGAGAAGGGATTTCAATTGCTTGAATTCTTGTGCAACCCCACATAAGTGAAATAATTGACATCGGGCCTTTAGTCTTTGAAGAGAGAAATCCCCATGGTTTAAATAATTGAAATAACAGAAGAAATCTCGTGTTTCAATTATTTCAATTATTTGAATTCTTGGCCCACCCAAATAATTGAAATGCTTGAAATGGCTCCCGATTTCAATTATTTCAATTATTTGAATCGTGGGGCTTTGCTGGATCAGAGCCGGCAAAGAAGGGATATCAATTATGTGAATTCTTGGGCACCCCAAAAAAGCGAAACAATTGAAATAATTGAAGTCGGGCCTTTAGTGGTTGAAGAGGGAAAACCCCACGATTTAAACGTTTGAAACCAAAAATCTTATTTCAATTGTTGGAGTTCTTGGCCCACCCAAATAATTGAAATAATCGAAATGGCTCCCGATTGCGATTATTTAGCTCGTGGGGTGTGGAGTGTCTGCTGTGGACTGGGGATGGGGGCTGCAGGCTGGCTGGCCACTCGGAGTGGCGGAGGGCTCGGAAGCGGGGAAGGACAGGTGGCGGGGTCGGTTGTAAGGGGGGGTGGCAGGCCTACCCCGCTTCCCGGCTCCTCTGGACCCCTTGCCCGCCCCCCTTCCGATCCCACCCCCGGATTCCGACACTTTAATTATAACCATGAACAAATCAATCGCAGCAAATTTTGCCCAAGAGTCGGTTGGCACAAGCTCCGACATTAAAAATGCAAGGTGTTGCGTAAACCATTGTCTCCCTCCAATAACAAAACGCAACGTTTTTTGTAAACCCCTGTCGTCTTCCAACAACAAAACTTGGTGGGTCTTAGGCTTCGGGTTTAAGTTTTAAGCTTTTGTGGGGTTTGTTGCCGTTTGGCCCAACTTGGTGTAGGTCTCATGGTCTCATGATTCCCCGCCCCCCCTAAATTGCAAACTCTAAACACGCTAACTTTAACTTAATCCCAGATGCCCCGCCCTGCTCGACATCGTGGCGCCGTTATATAGGCCGCGGGCTCAAGTTGTTTGCACGGACCCCCTAATTTAATCCTTTTCGCTACCCTCCTCTCAGGTCTTGCCATCCTCGGCTTACGGAGGCACTTGGGATGGCGGGGTTTAGGGTTCAGGGTTTGGAGAGCGGGCGCAGTGACCGATCAGGCCGCTGCCCCGTTCTGGGCTACAGTGACCGTTCAGGCCGCTGTGCCCCGGTTGTAGGGGTTGGTGGGGGGCATGACAACACGGTCATTGAGCTCAGCGGCAAGGCTCGACGTAGTGCAACTGCCCCCCGCCCCGCTCGACTTCCATTGACAGATTGGCCAGGACAGGGAGGAGGCCGCTGCCGCACAGGAGCAGGACTCCACCTTGCCCAGAGGCTCCAAGTTCCCTCAGGAGCTGGTTTGTTTTTGTAGAACTGTATGGTTGCATGTACATGATTACAGGCAGACTCCGTCGTCGCAGGAGGGCTTGCAAAGAAAGGAGGCGTTTCGGCAGGCATGAGAGGGCCAAGGCCGTCTTGTCGACCGGGGGGGGGGTTGGGAGGGAATTCGGGTTGCAGGGTGGGGGAATTTCGGGCTTCGGATCTGTCGGTTTGGGGGTTGGTTTTCCTCAAGCCTTGAGCCCCAAGCCGAAGCCAAACCAAGCCTCATGCAAGCACAACACCACCTGTACCCTCCAAGCCCCAGCGGCCCTAGCCGAGAGCTTCTTTTGTTCTGTGTTTGGCGGATCCAGTGGTCGGCTGTCCCGCCTCCTTCGGCTTGCACCCACAAGGATTGGCGAGGGGGCTGGGCTGGGTGTTGCAGGGTCTACTAACTCTGGGATTTAGGGGCTTTGTTTAAGGGTTTCGGGCGTTGGGTTAGGGCTGGTCGACCCAGAGCCTTTGTTTCCCCCCTGTCCCCATGCCAGGGATTCGGGGATTTAGTTGCGCATAGTCGATTCGGAAATCTGTAATTGGGAGGGCAAATATAAATTGACACATCTTTGGTCAGCTGCTTCAGATTTTGGAGTTGATGGGGCTTTCAATCCAAATCATGCATGAAGCAACCCCGCCACATATCCCAATCAAGGTCTCTTGAAGATCACTCTCAGGTCTTCCTGGGAATCACTCCTAGGCTCCTAGGTCTTCTAAGGCCAAGCTTCACTTCCATCGGGTCTTATGACTCTCGGATTTGAGTGCCATCAAGATCGCAGTGACGGTCTCTTTAAATCAGGGCATAATCTGGCACTCTCGTTTTTGAGTCCTCCTTCGCTACGATGGGCCGCAGCCGGCGTTCGAAGCCTGACAAGAGGAAGGAGCATCAGAAGAACCGGCCCGGCACTGTTGAGCGAAGTGCAGCTCACCGCGGCCGTGTGCCCGTGCATAGCATTATCATTGGTTTCTCATTTCCGTCGCTTAAAGCTTAAGCCCATCCTCCATATGTAAGCTTCGGTCCACCTGTTCAACGAGTAAGGAGGAAGCTCGACGTGAGCGTGAAGCCGCTCAAGTCGCCCGGCTTTCCCGCGTCCCCCACAGGACAAGGATACATCCTCGTCATCATCCTCATCATCCTCAACAGCCGACGAACGCTGCTCGCTGTTGGATGGTCCTTGATGCAATCGCCTGCTCCGGGAAAAAGCGTGAAATTTCGAACTTCCCTAGGGCTGTGCGGGTCAATAGCTAGCCAAGTCAGGTGTTTAAGTTGTTCGCGGTGGGGTTCGTTCGTGGTATAACACATCTTCCGTCGCAAGAGTGCCCCACCCCTCAGAACATAAATAGAGTGTCTTTCCGACAGGACAGCTGCCCGCGGCTTTCGTTGCAGGCCTGGTCGTGAAGGCATCTCGTTCTGCTTCAGGAATTAGAAAGCTCTTCTTGTTGATTTTTGCTCCGGGCAGGCGGTCTCGACATGGCCCAGATAATCGGTCGGCCCGAGCTTCAGTATTGGTGGAGCACTGGTTTTTTCCTTATAGATCCACCTGGCTGACTTGCGAGGTCTTGCCAGAACCAGGCTTCTCAGGCTCAGATCGCAATGCATTCTCGCATTCCTGAGGCCTTGGGAGATTTTGGTGTTCATCGAGAGGCCTCTTCAGCTCGCTTGCTCGGTGGTTTTGCTGCAGTTCGTTCGTGGGCAATGCTTTGCACAGCCTTTGACTGCTGCTCCCTGCAACATTTTCAGCACCGTGAGCTCAACATGTCCGTGATTTAACATGCCGGTTCTGCAACAATGCCCGTAGCTAGCACTCTGCCCGTGTCCTGATGCTCATCCCTCCAGATCCTATCTAAGGCGGGCTGTTGGGTCCACCATCGGTGCATCGTCAGATCATCAGGCCTCCGTAAAGCACCAGCACTAGACTAGGAGGCCTTACTAGGCCACTAGGGTCCAGGATCATGTCGCAACACGTCGGCCTCCAGGGTCTAGCTTAGGGCAAAGCCATGGCAGCACCGGCCGATGCCAAGAAAGCCACGGATTCCCAGCAGGAGCAAGCCAGGCTGAGAGCCGAAGGTGCTTGGTCTGGTGGAAGTTCGAAGTTTCATTTCGGTGGTCTCGTGTAACTTATGTCTCATGACACGTGGCGCTGGCAACAAGCTGCTGGAGCTCGATGAGATCAACGAGGCCATGGCGGCGACCAAGAAGAAGATGATGGACAACCAGCCGCAGATATACTTGTACTTGTGTGCAAGTTGCGGTTGCGGGTGGATGTGCCCACCTGGTGTGCATCTTGCCTGCACAGGTTTCTTGACATTTCAGTGTCGGCAGTGGCATGGCATTTCAATTTCCCGTGCTGTCATGCCTGGTGCACCTTTGCTGAGTCGGTCTTGAACCTCCTGGAGCACTCCGGCCTCCGCGACCGTGGTCTGTGGCAGGTCTCAATTCCTTAGGTCCTCTGCATTGGTATGAGGGTTCGCGGTAAATCGCCGCATCCTTGGAGCACCCAGACGTGAACGTGCTCAAAGACTTTTCCAGGTCTCTGTATGACCTGATGTCTGCCAGTTTCGAGGCCTTCTTCCCCAACCACGACCACGTCAATGCGTTCGCAGCTCTTGACCTGGAGGCAGGCCTCACATGACCCGATCGAAAAAACTTGGTCGAGGTCTTGGCCTCGTACGAAAAGGTTTGCAAAACCCAGCTATGGCCACTTGTTGCGTCGGGCAAACATTATGAATTTAATTGTGCATTAATATCGGTTTACATAATAACTCCAATTTCAAGCCTTGCTAGCCAATGTTAGTCCGATAAGTACAAGCTGAGGCAGCAGCTGGCTGGGTCTGACAGCGACAACGGGCCCAAGCTCGGTCTCTTTGCAAGAGCTTTCTATTACTTCGACCCCGCGAAGATGGATGGACAGGATGCATGCATAACGCGGCGGCCCGAATGATCTGTGGCCGAGGTTGGCCGATCCCGAGCCGCTTGGCTCAAAGTCTTGGCCGAGCTGAAGCCAGAACAGAGAGCCAGAAGGTCTCTGGCGGTCTCTCTTCTGGAAAAGTCCTTGGCCTTGCAGAGCGGGACGCAGTCAGTCGAAAGATTCCTGGGGGAGGCTGCTCTGGCCGAGAACCAGTGCCGCGCTCAACATTTAACGATCAAGCTCAATTTCCAAAGCTCGAGAGGGTCTCGCAAGCCGAAGGTATTCAACCCGGACGAGCTGTTCGAGGGGCCTCTTGACACTACTCGGTTTCGAACAACGGTCTCTTTGAAGGCCTCGAAATACGGCGTTGCAGTCCAGAACTCCTACAGAGACTTCTTCGGAGAGAAAAAACTTCCCCACCGATCTCTGGATCCTTCGAAGACACAACGCGAGCAGACAGACAAGCCCGGTCTGGGCAACATCAAGAAGGAGTCTGCCAAGCGAAGCCTGGCGAAGGAGATGCGGTTGCACGGCAAATCCATTTCTGCAGCGGTGGAGAGCGCTAGACAAGAACAACCCGCCTATCAGCAGCATGCACGAATACTATGTATGACAATATTAAACGGTTAGATGACATGCTGTACCCGCTCGCTTGCTTGTGTTTCGACCAATGCTTGTGGTTGTTAACCATCCATCTCCGGTTACATGAAAGGCAACAATCGGGATATCATATAAGATATTTGACACCTCAAATAGTGATGCCGTTCACCAGGCCAAGCTTCTNNATCTGTTAGATCACATACTGTACCTACCCGCTTGCTTGTGATTCGATCGATGCTTATCATGTGAGATATTCGACACCTCAAGTATGGATGCCCTTCACCTAGCCAAGCTTCTGAAAGACATGGAAATTCGATATTCAACAATATACCACTGACGATCCAAAATCTTTTTGGTCGGTTTGTGCCATGTACCTCTTAGCCATATTCTATTTAGCTAGGCATTTGATATTGTATGTATCAATCGTTTGCTAAGTATGCCGTAAAGGTATCGGGCTCATTTTACATGTATAGATGCATGTATACATATATATATATATATACACATATACATATATATATATACATACATATGCATACACAGACATATACACCCATACAATTTTTTTCGGTTGTTACATGTTTACATAAATGTATGGGCTAAGCGTTGTGGACAGATATAGCAAACATGTCAAGCCCCTTTCCACTATTTCGGCACGAATGATTGAACCTGTTCCCGCCAGGTGGGGAAGACGAAGAGGCACAATCATGTGAAGCTGGGTGTGTCAGGGGTGGTATGCAATACAGTATCTACATAATCAAGCACCGCCAAAAGATTCAACTGTGCACGCAACCCTAACAGTCCGGAAAATCAGGCCCTTTGGACGCCGAGATTCTGAAAGCTAAAGAACCAACAGTCCCTATTACGGCGGCTGCAAGACAAACTTCGACGCATGTTTAGACTTTGTGCATGTACTTGTGAAGAGAGTGTGACATCACAGGTTACAGCAGGGTTCTCCCAGGCGTTACTAAAGAAGTGCAACTTGTTACGGCTTCAAACTTCTCGGGTCTAGGTATTCCGTGAGCCACCACCTATGACATGCTTGCCGGGCTCTTCTCACCCCAAGCCAGAGCAACGCCCGACATAGCATCGTTTGCTGCCCTCCCCAAAACCGAGTCTGAGTAAAGCCTGGGTTAAGCACTACAGTGGAAAGTCCGCCACTTGTAAACCCGAGAATCTCAGGCGTAGAAGCCCAGAATGTTGCGCGCCGAACCGCAAGCCTTGTGTCTCGCATCCTTCTTTGAAGATCTTATAGGGGCTTCACACAATAGTGGTACAATTACCTTTGTGTTGGTCTCCTTCACAATTTTCTCGTGTGCCCACACCTTTAAGCCCTTTCACTAAGCGTTATGGGGCGTTGTAAAGCCAAGCAAGGGCGTATAACATCCTATAAGCGAGCCTTTGCAACCCGCGCGGGCCCCTCCTAGCCCTAAAGCTTTGCACCCTAAACCCCGCAGAAAACCACCAAAGCGCGCGAGGACGGAGCCGGCTCGGGCACAAGGCGCTGGAGCGATGCGAAGGAGAAAGGAAAAGGCTCCAATTTTGGAAAGAAGTTGCTGATTCAAGCCGCTAGCGTAGATTGTTGTGGGGGGGTGTTGGGGTCGCGGGTTTGGGGCTAGGGTTTTAGGGTTTAGGGCAAGTTTAGCGTGTAGGGCTTTGGGTCGTGGCGGTTTGGGGTTTAGGTGTGGGGTGTAGGGGTGTTGACTGCTGAGTCCGAACAAGTGTTGGAGGTGTCGATACACCTCGAGCGAGGACTAGTCCATCAAGTGCACACGAGAAAATGTGTATGTTGTGTATGTTGCTTGGCGGGTTTGGGTTGTTCCGGATTCGGGACTTTAGGTCTGCAGGCTTTTCTGTCGCATTTATGTGGTTTGCAGGGAATTTGGCTATTTTTTGGGCCGTTGTGGAAGCCTCAGTCAGGGGTGGCGGTGGTGGGGTGTCGGGAGGTGCACAGTGCACGGTGCAGAGAGTGCAGAAAACCTGCCCACCATGATCGCGAGATTGCTCCAATAAGCCCTTCCCCCTAAACGGCCCCCCCCCCATAGAAACGGAACGTATTTTTATTGTTGGGAGTTCTTTTTATTTCTACTGCCGCTTTTGAGGGCTCGTTTTCTTGCTCCTGCTCTGGCTCTTGCTCCCGCGCTGGCTTTTGCTCCTGCTTCTGCTGCGTCTCTTGCTGCTTTTGCTGTTGCTCCCGCGTTTGTCCCGGCTCTTGCTCTTACTCTCCCGCTTTTGCTTTTGCTTTGCTCTTGCTGCTGCTCGTGCTGCTGCTCTTGCTGCTGCTCTTGCTGATGCTCCCACTTTTGCTTTTGCTCTTGCTCTACCTCCTGCTCTTGCTTCTGCTCTTACTGTGCTCTAGGATTAGCACCAAGGCTTATAAGGAGGCGAGGCTTACGGGAATTAACCTCGGGCAGAAACGTTGAAGTGTGAGTGCCTGGTTTTGAGTTTGAAGTAATCGCTTCCCCCGTCAATGAAACACCGCCCTAATAGCCAAAAACACATTGGACGAATCCTCCCGAAACCATCCCTGCCCTTTAAAACCATTTCGAGGCTCCAAATACCCTTGTGTTGTGCCCAAACCTCTTCGCCCAGCAACTGCGCGAAGGCGGCGCGAATGGTCGCTGGGAGTGGCAGGAGGCCAGGCTACAGTGGCTACAGCATCATCCCTCGGAAAAAAACGTAAAATCCTACTTCCTGGGCAGTCGCAGCAGGTGCGTCGTCGTAGAAGCAGGAACTAAGCAGGAAGATCAGCAGTAGCATTAGCGGTAGCCGAAGAAGAGGCTTCATTTGTGGATCACAATGCTCTCCCCGATGCGCCAAGCCCCCCGGCGGTCCCAGGATGACTCACCAGAGCGATGTGGCGACATGTGGGAGCAGCCTCGAGAGGAGAACTGTTGGCAGATATTTTTTCAGAAAGTAAGCGGTTCTTCAGGGTTCAAAGCTTTTGTAGGGTGTGTCAGGTTCTATATGGAACTGCCCCAAGAGTACACTGACATGTTGTTTGGGTGGGCTTGAGGCCGAGGGTTTGGGTCTGGCAGTCATGCGGCTCATGAGGCCAAGGATCTGCGGCACGGCTCATAGATTGGCTACATTTGGCTACCCACTATTTTCAATTCCACCAGGGGAATGTGAGAGCGAGTTTCCACCCTCAGCCCTGAACCATATCAGGTGGATGGCTTTTCATTCTGGACCCAGGAGACTTTCCAGGCACTTGCTTGAAGAGGAGTTTACACGACGGGGCGCTTGAACATGAAAACTAGCAACTCTTATTAAAGCCAATCTAGCCGACGCTGCACCTTGTTCTCAGGAGACAGGGCTCCAGCTGATTGGTGAGATCGCGCCGGAAGATGCAGGTTGGGAGCCCTAAGTGAAAGCCGAAGCTATTCGGGCAACGACCTTTGCCAAGCCCTAGATCTGGCTGGTGGTCTCTTTGGTATCTGGCTTTCCGAGGCTTGCTGGCTTTCAGGGGAGCGGTTTGGTAGTCCAGATCATTCGCGAGCACTTGGCAAGATTAAAGCTTAAGCTCCTTTGAATTCAACACAGAAGATAAACAGGAACGTTGAGCAGCATATTCAATGCCCAGTGCAAGCATTCTGTTATTGGTGAAGTTGGGTCTTTTCTTTGCAATGTTTGGGCGAAAGGCGCCTGCAGGGGGCACGGGGGGCCAAGCCGGCCCCTCCCATCAAATGAGCTGACTAACCTCGATACAGCCAACCCTGAACCTAGAATTTCTCAGGCCCCCAAGCCCTAACTTGGTCAGAATGGGAGTACATCCTCCTGGATGAATCACGTCGCTCCTTTGCAGCCTTCCTGCAGTCACTCGGCCGCAGGTCTGGGTTTGAGTTTGGGGCCAGTGTTTGCGGCTTTCGTGCTCTGCGAGCTGTCACGATGCACGCAAAACCCTAGGCCATGAAGTAAGGCCGGGAGCCGCACAAGACTTAGCGTTTGGGATTTCGGGACTCTCAACTCCATGACCTCAAGCCTCTAGTCCGAGTACCTGACCTCGAAAGGGGCTCAGGGCTTCAGCGCCTTGGGATCTTGTGCACGGCTTTGAGTTTCGGGTTTAGGCAACCACATCAACAGAGTTGACATGTCGACGCACATTGTTTAACGCAAGCTTTGTCAGAATTTCCAAGCCGGAACGAGCATAAAGCCGACATCAAACCTCAAGCATCAATCCACAAACAGTCTAGCAAGTCCCTTCATGTGGCTGACTAGGTGCCCCTTTGATGAAGCTCAATGTGCGAGCTTCTTCCAAAGAGTGAAGGACGGGAGCTCATTCTGAATACTATACCAAACTGCCACATTGCCTGGCTTGGGCTTGCGATGCGAAGCTAAGGCTAGACGAATCAGAAGTAGAGATACGATTCGTTCCGACGAGCTGAGCAGGAGCAAGAATCATGACAGCACAGTCGAAATTAGTAGGAATATCTTCTGTTCCTCAAAACGGTCTTAATAGCAGTGGGAACAGTGGTTACCATATTCTGTTGACCAGATGGTTTGCCAGCCATGCATGTGGATGTCGGGTGGAGGATGTGGTGTTTTGGGTGCAGGGCGTCGCAACCGTGCAACAGGTTTAGGACTTCGGCTTCAATTTCAGGTTCAGCCTAAGATACGAGAAGCTAAGCCAGAACAAATGGGGTGTAAGGCGCGAGGGCTTCTGCATGTCTGATGGTGAGATGATGGTGAGACCGCAGAGCGCTTTTAACACTTACGGTTTAGGATGAGGGTCTGGAGTTCTTCGTCTGTCGCTAAGAAAACAGAAAAAACTTCTTGATTCTGAGGAAGAAATCGAGGAGGTCCCTGGTTTCCCGCATAGAGTTAACCAGAGCCCTTTCACTTGGTGATTGTTGGAGCTAATGGAATCACTTTTTATGTCTTCTCAAGAGATGCTTGTCACAAGGTAGAGGAGCTCGCTGTACCTCCTGTTAAGGGATGAAGGAGCGTCTTCATACTTCTTCGAGAAAGTAACAAGGACGGTCGTTGCCCTTGTTGAAGAACACACGACCCCGATAAGTGCTTGAAAAAGACATAGTGGTTTCTCAGTAAAGGCACAAGGGTTCTTGTGCTTCTGATTGACAAGCGCAGGAGTTCTCAGAATCTCGCCTTCTCATTTACAAGCGCCTCCCTAGCTTCCTTCTCAAGCCTCCTTTGTGTCAAGAGATAGATGAGTTCTAGTATTTCATTCTCGGAGAAACAAGTTTTATTGCGGCAATTGCCATTCTCTCGATCCATGCAAGCTCGTGTACCTCAACAGACAAAAGCGTAGCTATTAAGAACATCAGTTGTGTTGAGAAGAAAAGGACGGAAGTACTAGTGTCTTTTCCCAGGAGAAGATACGATGTTGTGTCTTATTGAACAATCACTGTGTTAGAGACTGCGACCCTTGATCCCTTGCAGCTGAGCTCTGAAACTCGGCAGGAGGGAACCGAGTGGAAGCAACCCGAGAATGTTTTCGGAAAGCTGGTCCCTCGACAGACGGCAGCCTGGCATGAGAAGATTCCGATTTGTGGGCTTCGGGGAGTAGGGTTAGCAAGTGATGCACAGGTGGCTGTAAAGCAGGATGTCCTTGGAGATAGACTTTGTTCTAGGCATCTCCTTCCAAAAAAACACCGACAGCACTTGTAATCTAGAGTATGTGCCTTCAGACGGTTTTCCCGAAAGTTGCTGAAACATGTGTGTCAGTGCGACAGTTCAGTCCGTTGGATGGCTTGGCACAACCAGTTTTCCCATGGCTCGAGGCTCCAAAAGTAAAGCCCGGAGCCCCCGTGGGCCCGGGAGGCGTCACGACAAGAATGCACATGAGTAGAGGGCCAAAATCCCTTTTCTAAGCCGCAACTTTTTTCTGAGGCTTGGATGACGAAGAAAGGCCGGACCCCGGTTAGAGGATCTCTGGTTCAGCCGAAGAAGATGTCGTCTGAGAGCTTTCGGGGAGGTTCGCCCCCCTTGCAATCAACTTTTCTCTGACCATTCGGAATCGGGCCCTAACTCTGCCGACCCAGCCGTGGATTCCCCTGCTTATCATCGTTTGTCATTCAGCCAATAAGTGCCACCTCACCCTCTCCGACTGAAGCTCCAACCTCCAAGCGAACAGCAGTATTCAACCCTAAACCCTAGGTTCCCTACCCGCTCAAACTCCCTCAGGCCTTATGCCCTGAAGCCCCAAGGTTCCTAAAGCCGCTGGAGCCTATGCCCAACTTTAGCCCAGGATACCCGGAGTCAGAATCCAAACCATTTGTTGTTCGGCACCTGAGGGCATGGTTCGTTCAACAACCAGGCACCTGACGCGGAACAGGTCTCGAGGACAGCCCTCAAATGTGAAAGTCCTCCTTACACAGGAAGCAACTTCACAACCTGAGGCATAGACCGTAAAGCCACTTGCCAACCTTCGGCCCGAAACCGCCTGCAGCCAGTCTGAGCCTTAAACCCTCAACCCTCAATTGTAAACCTTAAATCCTCAACTGCTACACCTAAAGGCCCTAAAGCCTAGACCCTAAACTGCAAGCCTTAAATCCGAGATCTCCATGGAGAGGCTGCAAGTGCACCTACCGCTACGGAGGCATCGAGGTCGAAGCCCAGGAGTTTCCTCCGCGGCTTGGTCGGTTTTAGGATTTTCGGATTCCCGTTGTTGGGTCTTACGTTATTTTGTTTTCGGGTGTAGATTTAGGGCTTCATGGTTTCAGGGTTTAAGTTTAGGGTTTTGCAATGATTCTTCCAGAGTCTTGGTTTAGCTGTATTTGGCACCTGAGCCTTTAGGTTGCGCTTGAGTTCATGAAAGCCGCGAGGGTCTCGGAAGTGTGCTCTTGCACGCTATCCTCCGCAGTCTACACAGCGCAGCCTAGACTCTACTAGGCCCAGGGGTGACCTTGAGCAGTCAGGCCTCAAACCCAGAATTTCAATCCCTTGCAGCCCGAGACAGACCTAAACCCATATACTATAGTATACTATAATCTGTTATCATTTACTCTCATAGACGCTCATGTACTATCATATACTATCATATACTACAACATACCATAATATAACCTAACACCTCTGGGTCGTGCCCAGGTTCATGATTGAGCTCCTACGAGCTTCTATGTGCCCGGGAGTGCTCAGTGTTCAGAGGGTGTAGGGTTTGGGGTTTAGGGTTGGGGGTTTAGGGTTGGGGGGAGCTTAAGGCTAAGCTTAATCGGTGAGGTACACGAGGCTTGTGTATTTTGGTGCCTGTCAGTGCCTCGAGGATCTGGCCGTGCTTATAAGCTTAGTATTGCAAACCTGAGCTTCGTCATGAGGGCTCGAGGCTTTGCCTGACACGAGACCTGAGTCCGCACCATGTTTTCTTGTTTTAATGGCTAGTGTAGTTGTTGCTACTCTGCTTCTGGTAGTTATGAGTTCATGAAGCCCTCCAAGGCTGCGAGGAAAGGAACCCATGAACAAATAATCAAGCCATAACGGTAGAACCCTAAAGCGCAACCGAAAAGCGCCGAACCCAAACCCCGGACAGCACATTCCTGGAATATAAAATCCAGCATCCCGAAAGACGAAGTCCCTAGATTCCGACAAGACAGCAGTTCCAGACACAACGTTCGGGTAAGCCAGCGACCGAGAAAGCTCGCGACTGCGCAGACTGCCCACATGAGGAACTACTGCGGCATTACCAACGAAAGAGACTGGCCTGACTCCTGCAATCTCAACTACTACGAGGTGGAACTTCAGGGTCTAGCGATGTCTGGCGTTTTTGGCATGTTCAGGGTTCAGGGATTGCAGTGCAATTAGGGGTCTGGGATATCCAGATTTTGGCGTAAGTTTCCGGCGTAAAGTTCAGATTGAGAAGCTGAAGGCTTAGGATGAAGACAAGCCTGTAAAACCCGCAGAAACCGCGCACCGTACATCTTTCGCACCAGACAAAATTCAGGGTCCTGTAGGGTACTTAGAGATTTCGGGTGCTGTAGATTTGTTGAGACTTGGAGTTTTGCGGCATGTGTTTCTGTCGCTTGTGCGTTCAAGCGTGGGGTGATGAAGTAAGTCAGGGTTGCGGTGTTAGCTTACGTGAATGGCAGCGGAATATCGTTTCGGCGCTTGATCCTAAACCGTGCAGTCCTTTAACCCGAGACCTGAAGGCGCGTACCTCAATTTACCTATCCAAGGACGTTCTGCTAGTGACAGCAAATGTTCGACATGTCTGACGTCGCAATCGCGCCGCTAGGGCTAGGGCTTTGGAATGTGTAGACCACCGCCCACTGCTGTTTTTTCCTGGCTCCGAGAGATGCTGAAAACCCTCCTCAACCCTTATGTTCGAAAGGATGGTGGAGCTTCGGTCGGCTGGCACGCAGACGACGAGTCTCTCTTCCAAGGGAAGCACCAGGATATCCGCGACCTGGGAGAAGTTTAGTTACAAAGGCCCGCCGCATGAGGCTCCCTTATTGGAGGTAGCAGAATTTCAGATTTCAACACCAAGCTCAAAACCCGACAAACCTCATAGTCCGTATGAGTTACCCGCATAGTCCAAGCCGAACCCAAGCCGCGCCCAGATGCTGCAGTGTCAATCCTCAACCCTGAAACCACCCAAATCCCGAACCATCGATCTTGTCTTAGAGAGTCGACGTGCAGGTTTCGAGTTTCCGCGGTTTCAACAGTCAGACTTTCGAGTTTAAGGTTGAGGGCTCAGGGTTTTTGATTATGGCTCACGAGTTTAGGGCCTTTCAAGCCGACCCAGGCCGTATCCCGGCCAACCCACCCGAGGTTCGCCGTGCTTTCGACGTTGAGCTTTTCGCGTTTACCACACCTCCCAGAAATGCAAAAAGCAGACTCCGGCAAACCACTACCTGTGATTGCAGCGCGTTCGTTTCCTGCGCCCAAAGGCTCCAGTGCTGCGGGCTTTGTTTCAGCAGCAGGACCAACATTAGCCGTTAGCCCTGCAAAACGTTTGCCATGCTGACAAAGCCATAGAATGTCGTACAACGAGAAAACACGAGCTCGTGAAGGGAATGGGCTTCGAGTGCGATGGCCGTGTACCAAACAAGAGTTATCTCCCGCAGCCCATTCCAAGGCATCGTGTCGCTCTCCTTTGGGCAATCCCGGACCTTCGAGCTCCGCAGGAACTGGCCAGAGGCATGCAGAGTTTCAGGTGTATGGTTGATCTGTTCCAACCAAAGGGTATAAATCCTTTGAAACCCAAGGGGTGTTTTGATGGGTTCGCGTCCGGGGAGCTGTTGAAAGGATTGCTCCTTGTGGGGTTGCGGGTTCCCAGCTTATGGATGTTAGGGCTTCGGATTTGGTGGTTAAGGGCGTCTAAGGCTTAAGATTTGAGATTCTTCACGACAGCATTGCGAAGGGTTTCTGGATGGCACGATGTGAAGATGTTGATGTGAAGATGATATTGATGTAAGGTTCTTTGTCCTGGAATGTCGTGTTTGTGGTTGCATGCCATGATGTGAGAGGAAGTAGCTGTAGTAGCAGGAGTAGCAGTGGTGGTAGTAGTGCTAGTGGTTGTGGTAGTGCTCGTGGTCTGGTCGTGGTCTCGGGTGTGGTAGTGGCAGTGGTAGTGATACCCGATGATAGTAGCAGATGCAGTAGTAGTCGTGGTCGTTTTCGTCGTTGTCGTCGTAGTCGTCAGTAGTAGCCGTCGTCATCGTCGTCGTCGTCATCGTAGTAGTCGTGGTAAGTAGTACTCGTAGCAGCAGTAGCAGCAGCACCAGTGCGAGCTGCAGCAACAGTAACAGCAGCAGAAGCGAATTTACAATCACTACCAACGCAGTAACTTGCAGTATGCCAGGGCGATGAGCTGGGTGTGGAAAGGATCGTGCTGCCAGACCTGCATTGAGAAGCGAGAGCCGACATGGCGAGCTTCCTTTTGTAGTGTTGACGGTTGAATCTGCTGTTGGCGCACCTCTGGTTGCATGAAAACGGTGAACAGAGTAAAACGTCACCAATCAAGGGGTATCGGATTGAATTTCCCGCTTGCGCGGATGGCTTTTCTCGAAGAGCTTGAGCTCAAGCAGCTTCCCGATCTTCAAAAACTAGTATGTCAAGTGGTTGTGTCGCAAGGGTCCATTTGCCACGCCTGGATTGAAGCAAATCTATTGAGGACGTTGAACCGAACAGCAGCAACATTTCACTAGTGCTACTGTCGTTTGTCTAACGAGAGTAGCTGCAGCAATTTGCACAGGGTCTTCGTACTTTGGTGCGGGGTTCCTAGTGCCAGCAATACCGATATTGGTCACCCTAACCGTGTACCAACCAAAAACCACCTGAATCGTAGCTGAAGCCTTCACCAATTCTAGATGCGAGACCTGCCCACACATGCCATGGAGCAGCTAGTCGTTCGACATTAAGAAATCAACGAAATCGCGGCCCACCGAGGTTAAGCAATGGCGACCTGATGACCATGGAAGGCATGTGGCCAGTTTCGGATTCAGGGTTCAGAATTTTCGATAGTCTAGGCTGTCAGGCGCCATGGTGTCAAGGCTTGGGATTGAGACACGGGGTGACCGGTAGGACTTTTTGTGACGTCGGCTTTGTGGTGGAACATTGAGAGGCGATTCGGTGTAGTGTTCAGAGCTTGGGGGCGGGAGGACTTCGGGGCTTCTTGCTTCGAACCTTACCCCCCACTCCTGAACCCGGTGAAGCCCAAAGCAATCAGCTCTTCTTGTTCGTTTTTCGGGTTAGGGATTCTGGGGGTAGCGCTGAGCCCGGAACTGTATCGTTCAGCCCTGAACCCAGAAAGCCGAAGTAGCTCGAATCCAACACTCTACAGCCCTAAGCCAATCCAACACCCCGAGCACCAAAGGCCTGAAAGCCCTGAGCCATGAATCTAAAGCCTCAGCACTCAACAGGCATGACGCAGAAGCACTTCCAACACCGGGTACCCAAAGAGCGCTGTGAAGGGCCGAGGATAAATCTCACGTGGTGCCTGGCCTCGAAATTCTTCGGGTTCAGGGTGCAGGGATTGGGCGTTCAGGCCTGCGGCTTGGGGTGTTGAATCTGTGGGGTTTGGGTGACCGGGGCTTTTGGACTTTAAGCTTAAGTCGGGCATTCAGGCACAGGCTAGGATTTCCCAAATGAATTATTTTTGTGCAAAAAAGCGAAAAAAAAGTGCTTCGCAAAATGCGATGGAATTTGGAGATGTGCAAAAAAAGTGAAAAAATGCAAAAAAAAAGTGTGGCAAGCTGTACTGGTGGCTGGTGCATGCCTGGGTTGGGAATATAGAAAATGTAAGAAAAAAGTGAAAAAAAGTGAAGCCAAGAGAGAACACGAAATGAATAAAGACATGAAGCACATACACAAGTGCAGCAGCTGCTGCTAGTCGAAGCCAAATTAG
>CAJNJA010005711.1:0-17502 GCA_905231915.1 Symbiodinium necroappetens
CAGACAGACATGTCCCCCTCGAGCTAACAAAATATCGAACATTTAATACCGCGAGATCTCTAAAGGCTCGCCGAAAATCCTGAAAATTTTATGACCGCGAGCATACCTACCAACAATTTCGGAAATTTTATGCATGTCCGCCTAAAGCTACCAAAATCTGGGACCGCTAGATTTTCTCAATCTACCAAAATTTCTGACATTTTCGTACCGGGAGACAGGCACGCAAAAGGCTTTCAAAGGAAACGCATCAACGCGCACGGAATCACACTACACCGTTTCATTATGGAACTAATTCTATATTTAAGAAACCAATTAAGTCTCAGGTTAGTTTTTGAATTTCAATTTATAATCTTTGCATCTACTAATTCATTATTAGAGTTCTCAGAATTTATGAATTCTGAATCTCTTTAGATAAATGATTTGCCATTATTTTGAAAATCAAGTCTCTAATATAATTTGAATTCCGAGGGTGGAGTGCGGACCCATGGGACGTCCGTAATATTTCTTAGAGTCCGCCGAAACGGGTTTATGGAGAGGGGACCTGTACGTAATTGTTTTGCACTATTTCAATTCGATACCTGGCATTGTACGCGCCGAAGATTGGTCTCAGCAGCCTGCCACAACCTGCACGCATGTTTTCTGCGTACTGCTGAGCTACCCCAGCTGGCAGTGCATCAGCAGCCGGTCTCATGTTGAAGTGAATAAGCTCTCTTCAAGGACAGAGGGGAAGGCCTCTGGAGGCCCCTTGGGCAGGTCCCCATGGAGCTTGCAGTGGCTTTTGCTGTGCCTCGCAGGCAGCTCTTCAGTGCCAACTACAAGAGGCCTAGTTGATAATTGATCTGAAAGCTGAACTTGAACTGCACAATCACTCCCCAGCGACATGAGCTCTCAAGGTCAAGGTATGTGTTCTGGTAAGGAACTCCGATTACAGATGGGTCGATGCTGTCAGAAATCCAGTCCTGGTGGATCTAGCCACGACTTCCCTGTTTGCATGCCGCTGTAAGGCCCGCGCCCTTTCTCTCCACAAAGGTAGCAGCGCCCCTGGCAGCTCGCATAAATGGGTCCCTTTTTATGCTGCCCGCCCTGCTTCCTCGTAATGACGGGACTGCCCTTCCAATTACTTGGCTTACTCTTCATCTGTTGCCCTCAACTCCGGTCACCTGGCCGCCGCATTTGTCTCCAACTCCAAACTTTTTCCAACAACACCGTACAGCAACAAACCTTCGGTCATGCATCTATTTCCAACGACTCATGCGGCTACAAGCGAACACAGCTCGCAGAACTCGAAAACCTAATCCTCGAAAACCCTAATAAATAACCCCCTGAACCTAAACCTCCACGCCCCAAAACGCAGTCTCTACCCGACTGCGCCTTGAAGCGTCCCATGTGTCCCTTGGGCTCTGGGGCCGAAAGGCCGGTGACTTCCATGGTGCCTGGCCGAGCCGAAAGGCTGGGAGGTTTTTGGGGGCTTCGGGTCTGAACCGCGCAATGCCGCGAAGGATTCGAGCCTGGGGGCTCAGCTGGCTAGAAATGCCTAGGACCGTTTCAGTGTTTGGGAGCTTTGAGGGGCCAAGGCGGCTCCATTGCTCTTGATCTGTTCGCACCCATGGAGTGAATCCCCAAGCACTGAACATTTATCTGACTCCAAGGGCGCCCGGGAGATCCTGCGGGAGGTCCTCGAAATTATTCCGATCCCACTCTAACCTCATGGATTTGGGAGATAAACTGCACTGCACTATGGTGCCGACGGATAACACCCGCTCCTCTTTCAATGGCATTCTTTCGGATATTCTGAAGCTGTGCTGTCCGCTGAATGCTTGGCCAGCCAGGTACAGCAGCTGCATTGATGTCCTTTTGATGTCCTTAGCCTTTTGTTCTGCATGACACATGCTGCACCTGCAAACATATGCAGCTTTCAATGGATGTCATCAGAGCTGCCATCTTGGAGAACTCAAACATGCAGGCAGTACGTTGCGCGGCAACTGCAGTAAATGTCGCCGTTGTTGTGGCCTCCTTTGTTCTAGACTTCCTACACACCGTGCAGCACCGTCAACCCACGGCAGCTTGGAGAAGCACTGACATACTGTAGTCTCGCACATGTCTGTTTTCATGCCACAGGTCCACCCCGACTTCAGGGCTGCGTAGGCCGTCTTGGCCTTGTACGCAAACGGACCTTCCGAAGGTCCGCACTTTCATGCATCAACCCAGCTTCTTCCACTGCCGGAAGCTCCAGGCCGCAGACTTCGGAGCGTCTCAGGATGTTCCAGAAACTCTCAAGCCCGGCTCGGCAGATCTGAATCTCTGAGCCTTTTAATTGCAATGCGCGTTTGGCAGGCAGTTCAGTCTGCAACATCGTCTGGTGTGTTGAAGGCGACGGGCACCTTCCCAGGCAGCTGACTTTCTGATTGCTGCAAACGTGGAAAGGAAGAGCATCGTCCATGACCCGTTTCGGCCGTTTTGCTCCTAGACCTCGACAAAGACGAGTCTGACGACAGATTCTGGATTCAATGTCAACGGCATGCAATCGTCGATAGCAACGTGGCACCTGGTGTCCATTCGCTTGCGGTCCATCCAGCGGCTCATTGAAAGCAGCCACCACCTCTTCCGTCAGCCATGACACTTCAAGACACTGACACTGACGAGGATCAACAGAAAGTGACATGAACAGCTCGACGCGAAGTCGCAGAGTTGCACAGAATGCAGCTAGACTTTGAGAGCAACATCTAAAATGACTGCGGACTTATGCTCAGAGGCCTGCGACCGCCAGAGGAAGCATCCATCTCTTTCTACATGCTTGTCCTTTCGGCCACGGGGGGTGAAGTGATGGCACGAAGTACGATGGCAAAACCATGCCGGCATCGAGCAGAATTCAGCAAAGGCTCGTATGCGTGGCTGGGCATGCCAGCAGGCAGCGAGGACACTGCAGTTTCTGCAGTAGCCTGGCGCCAGCGTTCAGAACACGAAACACAAAAGTCAACGCTTTGAGCAAACAGCCTGGTAGCTGGTCCACTAGACGCTTCCAAACACTAGTGCTGGCTGGTGTTTGAAAGACTCTTTCAATCTGCTTCTGGGGGACGGCTTCGGCAATTTGGCCTTGCCAAATCTTGCCAGTGTCGCTGTGGCCAGAGTCGCTATGGGCTCTTCATGCGTAGCAGAAGTAACTTGGAAACCCCGTGTTGTCCAAGTATGCTCTCATAGTCTGGGTCGAGTCAACCTGAAGACTTGAAGCATATTATGTTAGCACATCCGCATCTCTGTCTCGATTCAATTACATTCCATGCTTCCTCAAACCCTGCTTTGCCGGTTCGGGCTGTGTGCCGGCAATCTGCTGTTGAAGTTTCCTCACGCTGATTCAGACATCCACTTCCCTTTCGGGTTTGTGAAACAACTTGTTCAGAAATGCTCGATAAACCAGGCAAGTGCCTGCTGGTGTGCGAACTCTTCCCCCCCCCACACCAGACGAGTCGAGCAGCCTGACTTGATCGTGTAGCAGCACTGCAAGCACTGGCACTCGCATGACCTCGGCCGTGCATGAAAGAAGCAGAGACGAAGCGAGCATCAGGTGATGCATGTAAACCGGGTCTGGCTCGTTCGATTCCCGCAGTGGTTGCACACTCGGGATCCGGCTGTCGCGAGGCTTGCGTGACAGGAGCCGCTTCCATTCTTTTTCTTGCTGCCGTCGTCTCGTCAAGGGAACCTTCGACGAGAAAGCAAGAACTGGTTTCATCGTATGGTTCGTGTCATGCCCTGGCCCTGACCAAGCGTGTCTTCAAAGGACTGCCGAAATCCCGTTTGACCATGCGCAGTCTAGAGCGCCTACGTCCCGGCAAGCCTCATCTCGGGGCTGCCAGGCCGGCCGCGGCTTGATCCGCATGGCCTGGCGCTGCGTGGCCTGCCAGACCTTCGCAGCCTCAGAGGCTCCGCGCGACCTCGAAGCTCCAGAAAAAAACAGGGCATAACAACTGCAAGATGCCGAGCTGTCCACATCGACTTCTCTGTGCCAGAACTGCCGCTGAGGTGGGGGGGCCCTGGGATGAATCGCTGCCAGAAGACTCGGAGACCAGCGGGGCCACATCTGGCAGCTCAAAGAGTTCCTTTATGCCACCTGCCAGGGAAGAGACTCAAGCAGATTGAACTAACATAGGCACACACACACACAACACACGCGAATAGACAGAGACACACAGACACACACGCGCAGAGAGAGAGAGAGAGAGACACGCGCACGCACCCGAATAGGTGACATGCTTGGCGCGTCCTTCCCTCCCTCCCTCCCAACCGACCTACCTACCTGCCCACCTACGCACACACACCACTGTACCTTGCACTGCACCATACGGGACATCCTATACACCCCCTCACTCTACAGCACTTTATGTAACATTACACTATGTATCTCATATATTATGTCTACAGAGTAGGATTCCTCGCCAGACGTACATATTACCGTGACAACACGCTGGCATGTACAGAACATTAGGGAACATAGACACTCAGTCTCGTTTCTGATGCTTCCGCTTGGTGTCCCCGTGCCGCTGTTGGCAGCTCCAGTTTATTTACAAGATGAATTGCAGCTTCTCATGGTCTAGGAGCCTACGGGGACAAGATGCCAGGCCCTCGAAACTTGTCAACCTTCGGGGCCGGGCGCGGCACGGCGCAGCCGCCTTTTGCCTCTCCGCCTCTCCGTTCAGTCTCGGAAAACCTCGAGGCGGCCGCTGCAGTCGATGACCGCAAGGAGGTTCGGCGCCATGGCAGCGGAAGCCTGGAAAGCCGCGCCCACCAGGTGCTCCTTGACCTCCTCCGGGGAGATCTTGCCATCGCCATCTTCGTCTCTTACGGCATAAATCTTCCCATCTTGATACGCGACGAGAGCGGTGCCGGCTCCGTCGATGACGGGCTGCGCATTGGCGTCAGGGAGACACCATGGCTCGTTGTTGGGGTTAGTTCCATTCGTTGTGCTCTGGAAGCGCTCCAAAAACAGCTCGGAATCGCCCATCGCGGCAGGGCGCTGGTAGGGCTCCATCTCATGGTACCAGAGGACACTGCCCGTGGCAGCGTCCAAGGCCACGATCGAACGACCCTGCTTCTTTGCGAAGAGAGACGGGAAAGAAATGCTCAGCCAGTGGAAGGGCAGCAGAAACATCGTGGCCGCCTTAAGGCCTGAGTCGGCTTCGCTGTTGTAATCACCGTCGTGACTTAGCCACTTAGCCTTATGCTGATGCCTTTTGCAAAATTGCCAAAGAGCACGTGCTGATCCCGTGAAACCCCTGGAACAAAGCCAAGACACCGATAATGGGAGCCAACACCATACCCCAGTTCACGAGCACGGGCAGCCCAGGGTTCTTGCCCATACCGAGAATCAGAGAAGCCCTGCCCTTGCTTCCAACCAGATCGCCCACTGCAACAGCTTGGTTGCCTTCGTAGGGGAGATCCTGCGACCAAAGAAATGTACCGTCTTCGTAGCCATAAACATGAAGAAGCCCTTTGCCCTCCGTTCCAAGCAGCTGAGGCCCACCACCAAGGTTACTCACAGCGAAAACGCGACCATCGTGGATCACAGCGGCTGCAGTTGTGGCAGATGCTCTGTCAGGTGTCGCAGAATGCCAGATCAAGCGGCCCTCCGTAGACACCCGATAGACGCCACCGGTCACGTCCTGAAACACAAAGGTACCATCATGTATCGTGGATCCCTGAAAGTTGTAGGTGTTTTGCTTCGGGGCAAAGCTCCAACGAAAAGATCCATCGTCCAGACTCAATCCCAGAAGGCGATTGTTCTCTGCGACATATTCCGCCATCGGATCGGTCCGAAGCTTCAAAGGCTCTGGGTCCATCACCGCAACGACTAGAATCCCCTGGGTCAGGAGAGCACAATCGGCCGATGTAGCCACTCGTGTCCCTATCTGCTTCTCCCATCTTTCTACACCGGTGTCCAAGTCCAGTGCAATCAGATGGCCGTTCTTCGTGAGCATTAGCATCACCGAGTCCAACAGGGAGGGCACTCCTGGAACACTTCCCCGGCTACCTGTGTAATGACTCCACAGGACCTTGCCATCCACGTTGAGCTTGTAGGTTCTGCCCGCAATAGTCGTTACATAGATGTTCTTCTGGTCGTCAATGAGCGGAGTGGACCGAACAAGGTCGCCATGAGGTACCTCTTGCGTCCAGGCAGGGCCTTTGGTGATGTCGGGCATGGCATACGGCGAATAGCCCGTTCGACCCGGAGTGCCCTTCTGATAAGGCCACCAGTGTTGCCGGCCCGAGCCCGCGCTCGCGCCCTCTCTGGGCTCACAGTGGCTCGTAGCACAAGTCTCCGCTTCCTCAGTGGCCTCAGCGTGCCAGGCCTGGTGAACTGCCAGGCACGCTCCCAGAAGCCGCCACATGGCAGGCATGGCAGGCATAGCAGCCATCAGTCAGGAGCCTCGAAGCCGCCTGAAGCCTCGAGGCTTAATGTTTTGCTACTCTCGTGAAGCCGAGAATCGTTTATCATCTTGGCTGGAGCAGAAACGGAGAAGCACCGAGAAACTGCAAGAACAGAACGGCCTTCGTAGCATCCCGGCTCACAACGGCGTCGCGCGCCAGCAGGGGGGCGAGCCTGCCAGGATCCAGGCAGAATGGGACAGCCACGAGGTCTCCAGGATCCGTCAGGTTCAGAGCCCTTGCAGCGTGATGCCTCGTCCACGTTTGTGGTGCCAGCAGCCAACATGCGGACCATGTTGGTTGACCCAAGCATTCTCCAAGTCTTACGACGAGCAGGTCAAGTAAGATGAACCTGCTGCACGGCTAGCATCGACGATGATGACTTCTGAAAGGGAATTGCGTCTGCACATCGGTTTTGAGCAAAACACGCAAGCAGCTGAGAGAGCATGCAGCCGGATTCCCAGCATGGTATGCAACATCTACGCAGATACAGCGAGCACTCCAACTCGCCCTGCATTACCAGGATGGCATCCCGCACCCTCACTACTTCACAGTATGTGATAATGAAAGAAGTATAATTCTTTAATGTATACTCACTCATACTCGTTCTACATGCTTCCTCGCTGCTCGGACATCCCAGGTTGTCGCTCCCAACTTCCCCAAAGCCCCGCACTCCGCGCAGCTGCCCAACAAAGAGCAGGGGCCTCGGTCTGTTCAGAGGAATTCGAGCTTGGGACTTGGGACTTGGACATGCGGGTGCGCTGCTCCTTTAGGAGGCCTCTGACCTCCGACCCCCGTTCGGCATCCTGCCTCTGAAGGCCCTTCTGCAAGAAACAAAGTGGCTTAGTCTCCCGCTCGCCGGTGGCATCGCCCTCCGCTTTCAGCTTCCGCCCGGAGAGGTGGTACCTCCGCTGTCGCGACTTGCAACTCCGAAGCAGCTGGGGACCATGTTCTCACCAGAGAGCTCGCTCTTCCAGGGTGCACGACTTCAACGCCTACGTCCCAGAAGAAGGTGCCATAACAGATGTGCTCCTGGCCAGGAAATGGGCAACTGGCCATCACGAAAAGCAGTCTTGGCGATGACTGCACGCAGTCCCCTGCAAGCCAGGGCCCCCAAAGAAGTTAGCATCCACCTTGCTCTTTCGAAGAACTTGGAAAGAGGCTGAAGGAAATCCACTCATCGTGCTTGCTCTCGTGCCGCCTTTTCAAGGTCGTCTGCCTTGAGGAGCCGTGGCCACATCTGGTCCACGCCAAACCTCGATCAAAAAGCCCTCCCTACCGCCCTCTCCCACCCCTTTCAAAAGAAACGGCCGAATTACTATTATCTGCCGAGGCCACCGGCCCAGGCGTCTTGGGGGCTAATCCTCCTCTCTGCATGGTTGGAAGTGGTTGGAGTCACCCGCTTTTGGCGTCCATTTTCCACCCCCCCGCCCGGCTTCGCCTGATTTTACCTCACTTGTCGGCCTTTGTCTTCTGGACCCCCTCACTTCTTGCTGTTTTTCTGCGTTTTTTTCTCCCCTTGCCCTGCCCTCTCCCCAGCTTGGCCCAGGTGACAGGCAGGTAACTTTTGAAGAGGCTCTTTATTCCAGTAGAAACTCCTGTCTTACTCCCACAAGCTCTGGGCTTCTGCTGCGGACATGCACCAACGCTACCGACGTGTGTCCCGTGCCCTCTGCCCCTCAGCAGCCGAGGCGGGCTGCGTAGCGTTAAAATTACCTTCTTTCATGTTTACCACATCGATGCAATCGCATCTCCGACTTTTCACAGTTACGATCGCAGCTTACAAGATTCGAGAAACTGGAAGCCGCACTGCACCAAGCATTGGGCCTGTCTCCTGCTGGCGGATGGTCGTCGGGTGGGCTGCTTGCAGCCGGCTTTGCCTCCTGGAGCTATCGAGACAGGGTCAGGATCAGTGGCAAACAAGTACACTTGACCTTGAGACACCTTTCGGCTTTGCGGGATCGAATGGCTGAAGCTCGCTGCCTTGAAGGTCGTCTGGGTGAAAAATGCGGACTGCAGAAACAAAGCATGCACACATGCCGAGTTTGAAGAGCGCATCTCCAGCTGGTCGAGTTCATCGAGGTTGTCCGGGCTCTCGGGTCTTTGCACAGGCTGTGTCGGGCTGCCTTGGAAGCGGGCAGCAGGTGTCGAAGCACCCTGAAGTGGGCTTTCTCACGAAGACGAGCAGAACCAGCCTCTAGTTGGAACTTGCTCTGCCCGAACATGTTGGACACGAGCCGATGCTCCTTCGACCTCTTCAAGGCGACTGCAGGCTATCGAGTTCCTCTCCAGGCATGTGCTGACCAAACGCGTTGACAGCGACAGACTTGTTGGCACTTTGGGGTGAAAAACCGTAAAGCTCCTCTAGCCTGCAGCGATCTTGCATCAAGATGTCGCGGCTTTCCACAACCCCATATCCTTTATTGCTGCGATTTACTGCCGTGTTAGTATCTTGCCTCTGCATGCGCGATGGGCTGCGAGGGGACATAGGCTTCTGCTCCGCCGAACTTCATGCAGTCCGGCCTCAGAGCATCAAGGTGTCCCGGGTTCCTTTAAGGGTATCTTTCCGGGTTTAGTCCTTGGGGTGCCCTTATAAGGTTTCCTCTATAAATGTATCATCCATCTGTCGTTGAATCTGCCCGGTGCTTTCTAAAGAGATGTACCTGCATACATGTACCATCATGTACCTGACGTTGCAGTCTGAGTGGCATGGGCGTAGTGAACCTCACTTGCTGTGAACTGGTCAAGAGCAGTCGGCAGGCGGCGCTACCTCGATGCAGTTCAGGAGCTCCGTGCGCTTTACAGAAGTCTCCGGAATAGGTCGGTGCTTCGTCAGTGCCTAGGTCACGGGGTCACCACAACAGACGAGGCACTGCTGCATCGTTGGAAGAGCGAAGAGGTTGGCAAAGAGCGTGCTACTCGAGGGGGGAAGGGGGGTTCTTCGCTGATTAAGCATTAAGCACTCCATAACAAAAAGTCGTGCTTGCACGACACCGGTGTCTGGCAAAGCGCTGCGATACGTGGAGCCAAGTCCTCTGCCTCATGGCTCCCCAGTTGGAACCAGTACGCACGAGAAGGCGAAAAACATCACGGAACCCGAGCCCCCAACAGTTCGAAGCAGGGTTTGTTGGTTTCCATCATGCTGCACCACCTTCCGGATGTCGGCAACGCAGACTGTGACAGGACGCCTCTGAGTGAACAGTGCATCCGTCGACTTGCATAGCAATTGATACACTGAAACTTGCTCCAGTCCTGCATGAAGGCAGATCTGCGAGAATCACCATTCAATATTTCCGCAGTGAGGCCAAGCTGCAGCGTCCCAACCATCCCAGTCATCTAAGCCCACCTGTGCAGCGAGCCGTGCTCACGGTGGCTGAGGGGACGCCATTGAATCTTCCAGAAAAGTGAGACTTCGACCAAGAAGCCCCGGCACACAGTACCACTTTAGGCCTCTGTCCAATGCTCGTCCCGAACCAGGTCTTCTGGTCCAAATTTGCTTCTCCAGCCGTTTGCCTCCCAGTCTAAAGAAAGTGTGTCCGCAATTCCGCAGATAGCGGCGATAAGGGCTCATGACTCATGGACATTCTGTTCCTGTCGGTCCGCCACATGCACGTACGTCAATTGGAAAGAACGACGGTCCATGCCTCCCGCACGTTGGGGGCAGCCTCGATGCGGATGAAGAAACATGCAGGCGCCCACCTTCAAGAACTACCGAACATCAGCGATACACAATCGCGATAAGCTATGTTTTATCAAGAAATCGTCCTGCTTGCAGGCACCGGGATGGCTCTCTTACAAGCTCGTCAGGTCGCCCCGCCTCACGTAGCGGTGCAGGGCCTCCAGTGAGCACAGCCCGTCGCGAGGAATCAACACCTCAGCGATCGCAAGCTTTCACAGCAAGGGCTTGAACCAACGTAAACCGATGACATGTCCCAGCATTTCTACACAAGTGCGTCTGCTTCGGCTCCGTCCCAGTCCAGTGGGTGCATGCCGTCCTGCTCCAAGCGGCTACCCCAGCAGGTAGTAGTGGCTTCAGCATCTCGTGGAACTCTGCCACGCCGGAGTATCCTGTGTCAGATGTGACAAGCCGATGTAAGCCCCCAGCTCATCCCCTCACCCCCGCCTCCCTCTAAAGTGGTCTTTGCGGCTAGTCGTAGCAAGCATGGTTTTCTCTCGGCCACCACATCACGCACGTGGTACGCTTGTCAAAACCACATCTGATCGGGCTTGGCTTTTTTGCTGTTTTCTCCGGCGGGGCGTACTCAGGCGTACTCCAGCTGCGATCATGGTTTGTTTAGCACTCGCGCTCGACCAAGTCAGGCGAGGCATCATGATTACAGTCTTTCTGTCACAACTTTGGACACCCAGGCCCCGGATCCTCACGAAGGTTGTCGGGTTTTAGATGACGTCATGAGGTCTTCGTCGTGGCCGAACAGTCTCGTCCATACTCGCCATACGAGCAGGGAGTTGTAGCTTCAGAGACTTAAACTTATATCTTCAAACCAACTGTCACAGGGATCGGGCATTCGTGGGCTGTTTTCGAGGAGCGGAATATTTTGGGGGTCGGACCGGTCACTCGGGAACATATACACAATACATCTACAAGGCAGTGCACTGCTAATCGGCTAATCGAGCTAAGAGTCGCTTGCCCGACAAGCCACACACAACCAGGTTGCTGCGGCAGGAGGCATGCAGTTGCAGTGGCATTCGATGGGGCAGCCGGGGCGCCCATGGCCACAGTCACGCGTCTGGAAATCTGGTTCGAAACTCGCATCTTGTGCTGATGCGAACTATCAAAGTCTGCGGTACATAGCTCTTGAGGACACTGAGGACATGCAGCTTGCAGGATCCAGCCTTCTCAGAAGCGCACGGGCGAGCGACGAGGCCAACCAGGCGGAGCTTGAAGTACAGAATATGCTATTCTTGTCTTATTCTAAATTCTAAAGGTATATTCCATCATCTTCAAATATTATTATTAACTCTATGCATTGCAGGGCTGCTTGGAGAAAAGAATCAGTACCCTGGGTGGGTTTTTGCACGTTGAGGCAGAGCCACAGAGTCTGTGCCGTTGGCCCATGTAGGCCCTTTACATTGTCGAACTGTGCAGATTTTGGGAGACAGTTGCGGCTCGACGTGCCGAGTTGAGTCAGGCAGAAGAGACGGCAAATATGGGCAGACAGGATCCGAGCCGCTGTGGCGTCGGCGTATTGCTGTACACGGTGCCTCTGCGTCGGAGTCGACCAGACTTCCCGAAAGACACCTCGGAGGCGACGAAGGAGCCAAGGCTGTCTGTCTCGTCTGCCGTCGATGCAGGATTGTGCTCTTCCGCGCGGGATGCCTCGCGCTCTTCGGCTGTGTCGTGGTCGCGGCATCGGACCGCCATCATCACCACACTTGACAGCATGAACCCTGCACCAAGCAGCTTCAGAGGCGTCGGTGCGTCGTTGAAAATCGTTGTCTGTGCTATGTATCCGGAGATCATACTCGAGGATGTGAAAACGGTCGCGCTGACGGCAGCTGGACATCTTGTGGCACCTGCTGCAGGAAGCACAATTGAGAACACGCACCATATGGTCAGAATAGCGAGAAGCCCCAAAGCATGCCACGGTTCCTCCTGGATAGTTTGGAGAGCATCGTGTGCAGAAGAACTGAGGCCCAAAAGTGGTGGCACAAAGGCCAACAGCACCGCAAACAACAGAGAGACAATTGTGAGCACAGAGACTGGGATGTCTTTCGACTTCCTTGCACAAACAAACGCACCGGCTTGGAAACATCCGGATAGCAAAGCCATGCAATACCCAAGAGGGGACTGCTCTGTCTGTTCCGAAGCTCCGAATATGAACTGTGGCTGAGAGATGCAAACAGCTCCAGTAAGTGAAACAACAAGGGCCACGAAATGGAGAATGGTCACACTTTCACCTAGGAATATCAGGCCCAGGAAAGCTGCAGCCATGATGTCAATGCTGGTCAATGCTGCCACGTCTCCCGGGGCCGCTCCAACTAGTACTGCCCAGATGGCTAACATCCAGTGCAAATTCTCGAACAGTGCCCTTGCGACCACCCACTTGATGTCTTGCTTCTTCGGGCAACCGATACCTGCCCAGCATAGGTACGTCCCGTTCGCCAAAGCTGCCCCAGTGCAGCAGGCTGCCAGAAGGCACCAGTACGGCCAATGCATATTCTCAATGATTTTACTGGTAACCATTTCACACGTCACGGACACACCGGAGGCAACCATGAGCAGAATGCCGACCATCTCCGGTGCGCAAATCATGCTCTTGCTGGAAGTTGTCGCCTTCTACTCAGGACTCGAGCTGCTCCAATGCTAGACGGCCTGTAGAGCCGAAACGCAGCAATCTTCCCCGCAACTGCAGGAACTATGACGCGAAGCAGAACATCCGAGCAAGCCACCCATTTCCCACCGGCAACCTCGAAGGCCTTGTCACCTGCAAGAGGGGGTAGGCAAACCGTCCTGCTCGCAATCTGCATGACCACCTGCTTGCACGATCTGGCCCCAGCGGCTTTTCTTCCGAAGGAGCTGCATGGCCTCGACAAGCTTTGAACAGAACTAGCTCCTCGTCCGATTGCTGGCCACACGTCCGCGCTGTCTCAAATATGGCCCGTTTAGTGACATGCAGTGTGCGGTCCTTGCAGGCCGTAGCAAACCCCTGACAAAATCTATTAGACACTGAAACATCGCAATCAAATTCCAAGCCGCAGCCGTACCACCAATTTCTGGGGTGGGCTGGGGGAACATGAAGCAGGATCCGGAAGATGCACCCCTGCGCCCCTGTTTGAGGTAAGGTCCACCAGGATGGCAGAGATCTGGTCCCCAGCCTCCAGGCCTGCGTCGTGAAGCATGCCTCGCCTCCCTGATAAGAATACGTACTAAACTATGCCAGACGCATGCGGGCATGAAGGGGTTTAAAATCATGGTAATGATCATTCGGAGAAGAACATAGTTCAAGCGCACATCTGCTACCCCTTTGACGCCTGCGGTGGAGTGCACGACCCGCATCAAGGGCTCCAAAGCTTTGTCTTCCTCGTTCAGCATGTGCCAGCCTCGGAACTTCGGAACTTGGATCACCATTGCACGGTGCTTCATGTCCGCGGGATTGGGGAGTGTGGTCAAGTCATGCGCCAACAGGTCAGCTTTCTTAGGGAGCTACTTTGAGGGGCCACCTCATTGAGTCTCTCCACCAGCAAATCCAACCATTGCCTTGAACAAGAACCCTAGCACCACGCATGACTCCAACAAGCCTCCACAACGCCAAAATAAAGCTCGAGACGCAAACAATTCCAAACACGTCGAGATCAATACAGACAAGGCTTCGGGTTTGCAGGCTGCACTGCATCGAGCACGACACGACTCCGGGACCAGATCCAACAGAATTTTGAGGGGGGGCTCCACTTACATTATACAGTGCTGCGTCCTAGGCCTCAGAAGGGTGTAGTTGTGTGGAAGCAGCAACTAGAAGCGTCGGTTGATCAGAATAGCCAGCTAGCTGTTAACTTTCGTGCTTTGATGGTGCGTTCCGCTGATGTCTTCACAGGGCTTGTGCGCCGTCACAGAACTACCGCCTGTCTAAACGGAGATGGCCTTGGGTCGTGAACAAAACGTAGGAAAGCACCGACATACTTGCTATTGAGTGCTGGGCAACGAGTCAGGCCTGTCTGGCTCTCTTTCGACATCTTTCGACCATGCCTCCCTCCGTCCCTGGCTCACAACAGCACCCCAAAGCACAAGAAATGCCAACGACGCCTGGCCGCCGGGATAAAAAAAAAAACAAGCTTCGCCCCCGAACCTCGCTGATCCGCATGTGTAAGGATCCAGCCACAGCCAACCATCATATCAGCCTTCAGACCTGAACATCATTGCAGTCCCGTGGATGTGCAACGCATCACGCAGCACAACCTTGGTAAGCTGAACGAATGTGTTTCCAAGTCTGGGTTCAGCCGGTCGGTTGCCGGCTGCTCAGCCCGGTGGCCTAGCGAGTTGTAATGAGTTGTAAGTTGTGGTGGCCTATTTGCTGCCAGAGTGGCGGTCCGGTAGTGACAGCTGGTCATACATGTCAGCGACCTCCGGGACGACTTGCGTTTGACATTTAAACGGTTCATCCGGCACTAACTATGCACCTTTCTGAACGGCACAGCCTCCTTCAAGATCCCCGGAACTGCCGAGAAGTCGGGCGCAGGCCTCAAAACGACGGAGTCTTCTCGCATCTCGGAACTAAGAAGTGGCAAAACAATGCGGACAAGAGTGGTAGGCCGCACGATCCATGCTCGTTTAACATGAATCCCAAGAACGAAAAGCGCTGAAAACAATGCAACCGAGCCTGAGCAAATGCCCCGGAGACGATTGCAAGGCTGCTAGGCTGTTGTTGCATAGTACCCGCCGCTTGCTAAATCCAAAGCTGCTACATCTAGGACAAGCGCCCCTTGCCCATACAGGCATTGCAGTGATCCGTGGCCAATGCATCCTGGCGAGCGGATTCAGAAAGATTGCAGTGGTGTGCAACCAGCGATTGAAGCGCGATGCTCGCATCCCAAAGGCGGAAAAGACGTGCACAAGATACAGTATGGAACCAGAACTTGCCGTCTAAATGAATCTAACTGCAAAGTTCTGCTCATGTGGCACAGACCACGGGCCACCAGCAAAGCACGGATGTCGATCAGTCTCGCCGACCTTAATTTGTTTGCTGCTGTGGCAGCAGGTATCTCGTGGTCCGAACACATGCAATCAGCGGGCCGAAGTAAACCGAAGCCTGCAACAGCCATTCTTGACTTAATAAGCTTCGTGTGAGATCAGAGAGGGCTCACCTCGATTCAGGTGCAGCCTCAAGCAGCGTCATGGCCCAGCTGTCCACGAGGGATTGCGATAGTTTCTTCAAGCTTGGGTTTGTCAATGTTTTGGGTGGTCCGGGTTCCTATTTGCCGAAATCTCGCATGTGAATCTAATGCAATCTACGGCAAGTCTAGGAGTCTAGGCCCCACCCACGCAGTGCAGTGGGTAGATATGGATCCACAGTGCATGAAGTTGGGGAATGCTTACATGAACTTACATGCTTGCTGTGCCATTTTGTGGCACTCGCGCTCGACGAAGTCAGGCGAGGTATACGGCAACAGACAACGAAACCAAGGCTTCTTTCAAACCTTCAGGCAAAGCAGCCACAGCTGCTTGGCTTTTTTGGGGCATCCTGCCGATGGCGAGCGAGTGATCTTCAACACTTGAACGCCAAGCTGCTGTCACACTGCTTTTCAAAGCCTCTTGAAACAGGCAGCCTCCATGGCCATGACAGAAAGGGAAATTTCCAAAAATAGGAGGGGCTCATCCACAAGGACTTCCCAAATGCTGCTAATGCTTGAGGCCCCTTGCTGTCTTTTGGAGAATGACCCAAGACTACTCCTACGTTGGATCTGCCAAAGCTATTCAATGATTTCAAAGCTCCAACGACTAGATTGTACTTGGACGTCAACTACCTTGCAGTATCTGTGCCCTGCAATCAAGACTGACGCGCACCAAAATCCGCACATACTGCAGCTGTGTGTCGATGCGGTGCATCCGCGATTCACTGAAACAATCTTGAGATGAGGGCACCAGGCATTTACTGGTAACCTGCGCATAAAGATGTACCGGAGTCGCGAGGTTTGAGATCTCATGGCACCGAGTCGAACTCACCACGGGCCGAAGCGTTGCTGCCTGGGGCGGGCTGCCTTCGTGGAGGCCTGGAGAGTCTTCTCACCTTGGGATTTCAATGCCGCTTGGGCCGCAGCCAGGCGGGCAATTGGAACGCGGAAGGACGAGCAAGAGACGTAGTCCAACCCTCGATGTCCTGCATGTCCCTGTAATGGTTCTCCAGCTGGTGCCCAACGTTTTCCAGCAGTGTCCATCATCCCAGGCATGGAGGCCCGCGTGCCGGAGCGCACCGAAACAAGCAAGGGATTCGTGGCATCTGCGAACTTGCTCCCGGTCCTTGTTTCAACCAGAGCCAAGGCCTTGGTCACCTGCTCTTTGAGGTCAGCAGGATACTGGCAGTCGTTCTGGTAGTAATATGTAGTAATATGCGCAGACCTCCGTGGTCAAGGTGAAGCCAGGCGGAACAGGAAGCCCGATCGAGGCCATCTCTGCAAGGTTGGCACCCTTGCCGCCCAGGAGGTTCTTCATCTCGGCTCGGCCGTCCGCATTCCCAGAGCAGAAGTTGTAGACCCAGGTCATGACGAAGAGGAGCAAGAAAGAGCACAGGGAGGGGTGGAGCTGAAAGCCAAATGCTTGNNCTGGCTTTTTGCATAAGATTCACGCTGTCAGCCGAGCCGCGAGCAAACGACAGAACACAACAGACTTGGCAAATCTTGTCCAACACAGGGCCGTGTAGCCTGAGAACCCGCATAGCCTCATGACAACAGACCTCTTTTCCTTCGGGCAGGCAGGCTGGAAGTTGCAGGAGCTCCTAACGCTCAACGTAGTACCTACTCTTCTTGATGCTTGCTAGGCTTGGAGGCACCGGCATCATCCAGTCTTTTGCGCGTAGCCCTTAGCATCCCTTGAGAGATGCTCGCGGGATTTGGTACGCTTGGGCCTCGTACTGCATTGTGAGCGCAGATTACACGTCTCGCCATCCCAGGATTGAGCATCTGGGTGAGAAGATGGCTCCAATGTTGACAGCACCAGGAATAGATTCGATATCAACGACAAACACTTCACCAGGGGTGTATTCGTTGCTCTGTGCTTCTTTCCAATTCATCTTGCCGTCTGCAAGCCCTGCAGTCCTGAGGGAGCTTTGGGAAGCAGAATGCCTGGGATTGGGAGTGGAGCTCAAAGACTGTTTCCGAATTCCAGCACTCATGCAGAAATGTTCGGGTTTCGGACGCCCTGCTACCCTAAACTCCCAGCCCTATACTACTCAAATGACTCAAAACCAGAGAAAAAAAGGACAGAGGGCACATCTTTTAGGCTACCATCCCTCAGCCGTCTAGGTCCCCTCTAATCAGCGACGGTGAACGTGAGCTAATTGACTTGGTTTGCGGTGGTTTTGCCGCGCTTCAGGACACGAGGGGCCACCGGAAAAAAAAAAAAAACTGTCCAGC
>CAJNJA010005712.1:5375-17501 GCA_905231915.1 Symbiodinium necroappetens
CTGGTAGCAGCCTGTGTGCGAAGCAACATGTGACCGAGGTTGCAGCCAATCCTGGATGCAGCGCAGGCCCGAGCACCTGCCAGTCAGTCTAGATCGAGAAGGCAAAGCTCGCGCTGACATTCGTACATGAGTTTCAAGACTCCGTGCAGGTCCCCAGCATTCTTTGTTGCCACGCGTGCATCACGATGCCTGTACTTCTGAGCATTAACATGTCGTTGGCTCCGTTAACATACATGTGGCACATGCACACATGATGTTCCAAAACTTTAGATATGGCACTAATCCACTATTGCCCTTGCCCATGCCAGAGCCTGAGAGTGGCTGATCTGCTTGCCCTTCGCCGTTGTAATGCCTTTTTCAAAGAGCAACTTGCGAATCTTGGCCAGGTCGCCTGCCTGGATCTTCTTGTTTTTCAACACCTTGCGGATGACTCCTTTTATGACGTTACCTTCCTTGGCTTCCAAACGATTCGGCTTGCCGCCCAGCTTGGGAGTGCCCTGCATTGTCACCTTGCCGGACTTCTGCAGGTTGATCTCTCGTCCCTTCCTCAAGCGAGTGACAAGATCGTTTCTTTGGAACTCGGAAATCGCTCCAATAAGCTGCCGAACAAGTTTTGCATAAGGCGAATCATCTTGGAAATGGTCAGGGTTGGCTGCAGAGATGGCAGAGAAACCCATGTCGCGCAAGAGGTTTAACCCCAGCTCCTGAACAAGCACACACCTTGCAAATCGTGAGCAATCTTCGACGATGATCCGGGCGACTCCACGCTGCTGTGCATACTCCAACATTTTCAGAAAGCCTGGCCGCTGCTGCAAAGGTGTGGTGCCCGACACGCCCACATCCTGGAACAGGCCACCTTTCTCGAGTCGAAGTGCATGTTTTGCTGCGAACGCTTTGACCGCCTCTGCTTGCCTCTTGAGACTTGTTTTCCCGTCACCGCAATTAGCCTTTGATGACACCCGAAGGTAAGCCACGGCGAAGGCCTTCATGGAGCGGCACCTCAGGTGACTTTGTCACCAAAGCTTGATCCAGGAATTGCTGGCATAATCTGTGTTAAGACTCAAGCCGTGAATTGCAAGCTGCCGCTTCTTAAGTGGCTCATCCAGTGCAACCGCTGCTGCTTAAGTGGCTCACATTGCAGCCGATGGGCCTTTTCTGGCCATAACCCCGCAGGGGCGGGTTGGGGTTGGGGTTGAACCCAGGTTGTAACCCGGCGGGGGGTTCGGGTTAACCTCAACCCTAACCTCACGTGAGGGTTGGGGTTCAGCCCCAACATCAACCCCAGGTTCTGGGTTCGGGTTAACCCCAACCTGAACCTGGGGTTTGGGTTCGGGTTAACCCAAACCCCAGCCCCCGCCCCGCAGGTTAGGGTTGGGGTTGACTCGAACCCGCCCCGCAGGTTAGGGTTGGGGTTACACCCGAACCCCAATCCCGGTCCGCAGGTTGGGGTTGAGGTTAACCCGAACCCTAACCCCACAGGTTAGTGGTCTTAGAGTTGTCGTACGGTTTTAAGTTTTAAGGAAAACCCGAACCCTAACCCCAACCTGGGGTCCGCGGGTTAGAATTGAACCTGAACCTCAACACACAAGAAAGGGAAAGCCAATCGAAAACGCTTCAGGGGCTTAAAAGCAAAGAAAATATATTGAACACAAAGGCTTCTTCCACGCAAGAACGAGAAAGCCACACGAAGATGCTTTTGTGGGCTTAAAAGCGAAGAAAATAAGACCAAAAGCCGATCTTCCAAGCACAAAGGAGAAAGCCACACGAAAACGCTTTTGGTGGTTTTAAAGCGAAGCAAAACAAGATTCAGAGCGGGCGAAGAAAATAAGAATAAAATCGCTCTTCCAAGCACAAAAGGAAAAGCCAAGAAAGTCAGAACCAAAAAGTCGATCTCCAAACAAAGAAGAAAGCCACACGAAAACGCTTTTTTTCTGGGTTAAAACGGGAGAAAAACAAGACCCAGAGAAGAGGAGCACGAAACGCTTTTGGCGGCTGGAAAAAAACCAAAAGCCGATCTTACAAGCCAAGGAAAACGCTTTTGGGGCTTGCTCAACTCCACTCACTCTGAACCTTTCTGACTAGAAGGAGCAAGATTTGTTGTTGTTTGAAGAAACACTCCAAGCGTCAAACTTTGAAAATTGGGTTCTTGCCTGATTTCAACTCTAGACTCCAATCTGAGAGGGTTTGTGACCCGAACAATCTCAAGTTCTAAGTTAGAGTTTCTCCAACTTAAACTTCAGATTGGAGTTGGAGTCAGATACTCCGCACCCAGATTCTGGGTTGAATTAACTCGAATTCCAACTTGAGATTGGGATTCTGGTTGGCACCAACCTCAAACAAGCCAACCTGGAACCCACAACCTCAGGTTCATTGGTCCAAATAGTTGCCACTTTGTTCAACCCGAACTCTCAACCAATGGAAAAATGCTTTGCAGTGCTTCCGTTTTTCGAAAGAGCAAGCAAGTAGTCCACTTGAGAGCGCTCGAACAGCTCGTACAACAGAAACGCATTGAGAGGCGTCGGTTTCACACAGTACCTTCTCACGGGGCTGCATCCTTTCGTCGGCTTTAAAAATCTTTGCGCACCCGGATTCGAACCCGAGATCTTTTTCTCGTGATTAAAGCAAATCGCAGAGCAGGAATCAGGCAGATCAGAAACCCAAAAAGTGAGAACAAAGGGAACATCGAACCAGCAATGTACAGGCACAAACCTTGCACTCACTTTCACACACGCGTTTCTGGTTTTATCGAACCTACTAGCTCTTGTGCAGTTTCGGACACACAGTTCTCCGCGAATTCTTTCGAGCCCAGAATTCGCCGAGAAACTGTTGTGAGCACCCCTTGTGAGCACCTCTGAGCACTCTTAAGAGCATCTTTTGTGAGCACTTGTGACACCTCTTGTGAGCACTTGTGAGCATTTCACATTCCTTGCCACTGTTAGACATTGTTGACCTTGCGTTTGAGATTTTTGCATTTGCCTTATTTTTTAAGATTTTTGAAAAAGAAGGCTTTTCGTTTCCTTTTTTTGATTTTTTATTGCAGAAATGCGGCTGCTGATTCGTTTCCACTGTTTTCTCTGTGTGTCGGTTGTTCATTTTCAAGCTCTGGATCCATCTCTGTTACCACAGATTCATGCTTAAATCTGCATTTTGTTGGTTCTGAGTGATTTTGTCATGACTTTGATGTCTACTGAGTGGTAATTCCGGGCTTTCATCTTGGTGGGAGCTCTGTGGAGCATGTGTTTTCTCTTCTGTAAACTTCTTGGTTTCAGTGTCAGGTTTCTGTTTTGGGTGCCAGCTCTGTGGACCGATCAAGGTGGCTTCAGTTCAGGAAACATGACTGGTTTTGTTTCCATTGCGACTTTCGCATGGTTTCTCGTCCACACACGCTTGCAGCAGCAGTTACTTGACTTGCGGTTTCCTTCCAAGATTTCGAGAAGGATTGGCAGTTGTCGTGCGCGCTGGGCAGCCGTTGGCACCATGGAGATCGTAAGCAAGGTGGTTGCTCTTGTTATGCCAATGCTCTGACCTCATGCTTGCTTTGGCTCAAGGGGTACTCGAACACCCAGCATTTTGAGGTGCGGGCAACTCATTGCGATCTTGATGCAGGCGGGAACTCCAATAGATTTGTGTCCAAAATGTCATGGGTGTCAGCCACAAGAGGTTGGACACAAGCCAGGCGACAACATGATGTGATTGAGTTTCTAACATTCTTGAGTCGCGCTCTCAATCCGAGGCCATGAAAAATGGCCAATCCTGAGTCTGCAGTCCAGTTGGATCCGAAGCCCTCGACCCTGAACCTCGTTCAAACTCCTCTCCCAGAGGCTGGAGCCTTCGTCGTTCCCCGACCTTTGCCTTTCCTGCTGCTATACTGGCCTCTACTCTTCTTGTTGGCTCCCTGAAATGCATTCTTGAACACTTTTCGAATTCCACCAACGAGATGAACCGGGCGAGAGTCAGCGAGGTCCCAGCCAACAGACAGCCCTGGAACCTGTCCATTGTGCCACTTGTGGATTGTGGACAAGTCAAGAACCAAAAACACAAGGACCTTGCTGACAAAATCAAGTCATTGCTAAGTGCCGCGTTGACACAAGCGACATCACATCGCCGTGCCAACTCTGTAACAGGGAGTGGAAGGGTGCTAAAATCCCAACCTGCTCCGCCGGCAAATCCGGGCCTAGTTTCCCATCTCGACAGATCCGGTTCCATCCTGGTGCCCTGGTGCCCTAACCGGGTTGACAATTCTGGGCCTTCCGGCTCCGTTGCTGCGGAGCTGCGGCTCGTCCGGCTTGCCGGGAACCTGCCTACCAAGGTCGGACCGAAGCACAGACTGATGTGGAGCGCGCGGTCGGCGTACCACCCCGCGGCGTGGACGGCACGCTGCCGCCGAGTCATCTGCGGCGAGGAAGGCGCAGGCCTTCCCCAGACTCCTCCGTCATGGTTTCGAGCAAAACGGGTTGCGCAGCGGCGGTCGCGCCGTAGTTCACCAGCAATTCACCAGTAGTTCAACTGCGGGAGAACTACCAGCGGAGGGACCCGCGACGTGCAGTAGTTCACCAGTAGTTCACTAGCAGTTCAGCTGCGGGTGAACTGCCAGCGGGGAGGCCCGCGACGTGCAGTTCACTAGTAGTTCACCAGTGGTTCACGTGCGGTGAACTACCTGCTCGCGTGCAGGCGGATGCTCAAGGTGCACCACCCGACGAGGGGGATTGTCGCAAGGGTCGCGACGGTCGCGCGGCGGGGGGGAAAAGAGTGCTCACAAGGTGCTCGCAAGACGTGCGAGGTGCTTACAAGAGGTGCTTACAAGAGGTGCACAAGGAAACAGTGCGGCGGTCGCGCGGTCGGGTGGACAAACGGGTGGTCACCAGTTAGGGCACCAGTCCCATTCGGCGTCCCGGCGTCCCTCTCGGCGTCCCGTCCCACCCCGGCGTCCCACCCGGCGTTCTTACATAATTGGTGCACGAGGTTCTGAAACGGGGTGCCTGACTGGGTCGGCGGCGGTCGCACGGCGGTGCCGAAACGGGTGCCGAAACGAACAGATTTCGGGCCTGGAATTCGCCGAGAACTGTGCTGTGTTCGGACCCGAAACTGCACTATGTCACTATGTTGCAGTTTTGAGTCGAATCGAGCAGGTCACTCCCGAAATTTAGAATCGCGATTCCTCAACAAGGTTGTGGCGGGAGTTGGAGGCTTTCCTCTGAGAGAGAGTTCTGCAAGCCTCAAGTCCGAGATCCAGTATCGGGTTGCCCAGGCTCGCGCTACCTTCTCCGAGGCCAGGCGCAAGGTTTATAAAAACCCCCACGTGAGTGTCCACCGCAAGGGACACATCCTTGGAGCCACAGTGCCCAAACTTGTTTATGGCGCCGGTGCATGGGGACCGCTCACGACGGGAGAAATGAAGATTTTCTCGGGTGCTCTTTGGAGCTTCTATCGACCACTGCCAGGGATCAAGCAGTGGGACGATCAACGCATTGATGCATCCACTTGCTTTGCACTATTGGGCCTATCTAGCCCGGCCACCCTTCTCCGCACTCAGCGCCTACTCTATTTAGGCCAGATGCTGCGAGCGGGACCGGACGAGCTCTGGGCGGTTCTGCGTGCCGATAGGCCACATGCCTCCCTGCTCCAGGCTGATGTCCGCTGGCTGCACGCTTGGACATGGAACACTACAGGACTCCCCAGCCCGGATGCGTGTTGGGCCAACTGGGCTCTTTTTATCGCCGAGCAATACGGGAAATTCAAGGGAACAGTCAAGCGTGCTCGCGCACTTGACACCTGTAGACACACAGTGATTGCGTCCCTGTCTGGGCTACCGCCAAATTTGCTTCGTGTTTGTTCAAAGTTCGGGCAACCTTGCGCCAAAATGTTGCAAGCTTGCGCCCTTGTGAGCACAATCCTCCCTCGTCGGGTGGTGCACCTTGGGCATCCGCCTGCACGCGATCAGGTAGTTCACCCGCACGTGAACCACTGGTGAACCACTGGTGAACTACTGCACGTCGCAGGCCCCCCGCTGGTCACCCGCCGGTGAACTACTGGTCAACTACTTGTGAACTACTGCACGTCGCGGGCTCCTGGTGTTCACCCGCAGGTGAACTACTGGTGAACTGCTGACGCGACCGCCGCTGCGCAACCCGCAATCGGAACTCGACGAGAGTGCAATCTGGTGGAGATGTGGAGTGGAGCGTAGCGGAACGGAACATCTCCATTGGAGGCTTTCCCCTGAGAGAGAGTTGTTTTGCGCCAAATTTCCAAGCTTCCGCCAAATTTGCTTCGTGTTTGTTCAAAGTTCGGGCTTGCGCCAAAATGTTGCAAGTTTGCGCCCTTGTGAGCACCTCTTGTGAGCACCTCTTGTGAGCACCCCTTGTGAGCACCTCTGAGCACCTTGTGAGCACCTGCATCCTTGTGAGCACCTCTTGTAAGCATCTCTTGTGAGCACCTCTTGTGAGCACCTCTTGTAAGCACCTCTTGTGAGCACCTCTTGTAAGCACCTCGCACGTCTTGCGAGCACCTCGTGAGCACTCTTTTCCCGCCGCGCGACCGTCGCGACCCTTGCGACAATCCCCCTCGTCGGGTGGTGCACCTTGAGCATCCGCCTGCACGCGAGCAGGTAGTTCACCGCACGTGAACCACTGGTGAACTACTAGTGAACTGCACGTCGCGGGCCTCCCCGCTGGCAGTTCACCCGCAGCTGAACTACTAGTGAACTACTGGTGAACTACTGCACGTCGCGGGTCCCTCCGCTGGTAGTTCTCCCGCAGTTGAACTACTGGTGAATTGCTGGTGAACTACCGCCGCGCGACCGCCGCTGCGCAGCCCGTTTTGCTCGAAACCATGACGGAGGAGTCTGGGGAAGGGCCTGCGCCTTCCTCGCCGCAGATGACTCGGCGGCAGCGTGCCGTCCACGCCGCGGGGTGGTACGCCGNNGACCGCGCGCTCCACATCAGTCTGTGCTTCGGTCCGACCTTGGTAGGCAGGTTCCCGGCAAGCGAGCCGCAGCTCCGCAGCAACGGAGCCGGAAGGCCCAGAATTGTCAACCCGGTTCGGCTTCTGCAGGGCCACCATCGGGACTCGGCAGCCCTGTACAGCCGCAATGACACCTTCGCTAGCCTGGACGTCCAGGCCCAGCTTTGCACCGCCATGGCAAACGGTTGGCGTCCTGAACGCAGCGTTGGGAGAGGAGGCCAAGCACCGGTACCCGAGCCGCCGTTCGCACTGCCACCCGGCCCGGTACTGCAATCGCTGCGCGCGTCCGACCTTCTAGCCGGCGCCTGGTCTAACTTTACCACAAGGCATGAACATCTCCACGCTTCAGGCGACGCAGCACCGCAACAGGCGCCGCCCGTCACCGTGCGGACGCAACCCGACTCATGTCAAGAATCTCCAGTCGCATCGCCTAGGCCGGTGGACTTCGAAGCCGACATGGTCGAGCAAGCAGCCCTCGCTGGGCACGCCTCTGACAGCTCAGAGCAGTCATCCGCACCGTCGGTGGACTCGGATATTGGTCCAGCACCGCTTGCGCTCCGCATGCCAAGCTCAGCTGCTAAGTACGCCTGCAATGGCCCCTGGGGACGCTGGCGCGCAGTGCGCACAGATGCCCTCAAAGGTCAGCCTCGCACAGCCTGCGGGTTGGACCTTGGCCTGGCGGCGCAGTTCTCAGATCGCCCGCACGGGCTCTTCTGCAAGCGCAAGGCATGTGTGGGGATTCGCGCCGCGCGAGAAGCGCTGTGATAAGACCAGAAAAGAGTTTGTCTGCGCCCTGCTCCAGCTTCGCGCTAGCATGCTCGCAATTCACCCCCGGCTTCCGAGGTGAGACAGCGCATCGTCCGGACGCTCCGGGATGGGCACCTACATTCATGTACAAGTGCGCCTCGCGGGTACCTCATGTTTTCTTGGCTTGTTGCCCAGCTTTGCTTGCCCAACTTGCACGTTGCTTGCCCCGCAGCTGTTTTTAGAACTAGCCTTATCTGTAGCTGCAGTTTTGACCTTCTCGCAGCCATGTCCTTCGCGCCCGAAGGTCACAGCAACGCACTGCAAGAGCTGCTGAACTCTTTTCAGGTGCCAGAAACCTTGTGTGCAGGCCTCTTGGAGAAAGGCCTCGCATCGGTGCCGGATTTTGCATATGCTTTTGCCAAGGCAACAGAGCTTGGATTGTTTCTGTTCCGAAGAGTACGCACAGCTCTGGCAAGACCTGCAGGTCGACGACCCAGTGCACAGCCCGGCCATGGCGCGGCTGCGTCGGGCGCATGTCAGGGCCCAGGCCGTCTCTCTCGCAGAGGATTCCGTGCCGCAGCCGAGCGCCGCACAGCCGGCGGCTCAGCCCCAGCTCAACTCTTGGGCAGAGCACGCGCCGCCCCGCCTCGACTCGGCAGTCATTGCACAGCTCACCAAAGACTTCAAAGCGAACTACCCAGGAGAGTTTTTGGACAGCGACGCCATGCCCAGCGTCAGACTGCTAAGCATTGTACACAAGTGGTTTGCACCGCAAGGCACCATCACATGGGTGCCCTGGCAGCTACGCTTGTCGCACAAGCAATACCAAGAGATAATCGAATCCAAATCTTCGAAGATGCTCCGCACTGAAGCACAGTTTCTCAGCACCGCACTGTTTGACGAGACTCCTGAAATGCCGGTAGAGCATCTCAGGCTCAGCCCGGCATGGCTCAGCAGAATCCAGACCGTCTTCCGCAATGCCATAGCACTCTGCAAAGGAGCTCATTTGGCCAGGCTCAAAGCCCTGGACAAAAAGGTGTTGGATGCGGCAATGCAAAGTCCTTCGGATGCCTCGCTCCGCACAGTCACCACTACCGAGCTAGTCGCCGCAGATCGCAAAATCTGGCATGAAATCGCCCTGCTGCACAGCACAGGTTGGACCCTCGATGATGCCCTGCATGAAATCACCACCGTACGCGCAGATGTCGCCAACCTCCTGCAGCTGCGCGCAAAGCCACCGCCCCCGCCCAACCGCCCGCCCCGCAAAGACCCCAAAGGCACAGGTAAAGGCAAAACCGACCCAAAGACGGGCAGAGGGAACGGCGCTCCCACGCTTAAGCGCAAAACGCCAGGAGACAGCACTGCCAAGGAGATCAAGGCGGGGGACCTTGTCTCTCAGCACGGAGACCGCACCTTTTGCATCCGATGGAACAAGGGCACCTGTCGCAATGCACAGTGCAAGTACCTGCACGCTTGCGCCCTGAAGCTTCCCAGTCGGGGAACCCTGTGGTCGCAACCACCCCGCATGTAAACATAAGAGCCCAGCCGAGCCGGCATCGTCCTGACTAGGCACTCCTGACCCGACTAGGCCCCGCACCGTGCATAGCCCCACCAGGTAGCGCTACCTACAGCGCCGGAACCCTCCACCTCTAGCACGGCCCCCTTGCCCGGCCCTCGCACAGCTCCGCCACCGGCTACACCCGACGCATCGGGCTCAGACACCGGCTCGTATAGCTCGTCGATAGACATTTCTGTTCCGGTTGAGGGCCATGCTACGCCCGGCAAGCCCCGACTGTGCCTGCAGCTCCTCGGCCCTGGCATGCCAAAGGCCGCCTCCAGCACGGCATTCGACTCCTTCCAAGAGGTCACTTTCACTCCGGGGCGGAACCTCAAGCACAGCACGGAATCGCTTATCCGCAGCATTGCTTGGGCAGGTTTGTTAGGTTGGCTTCTCATCTGGGCAGACTTCGAGCACATCGACTCGCATGGGCATGAGTGGTGCCGCGCGCTGCTCCGCACAGCGCATTTGCAAGGGGCACATGTTGCGTTCATTTTCCCCTCTCAGGGTGTCGCCCAGCACACCGAGGCCTACACTCATCTCTGCCAAGAGCTTGCAGCGCACTGCACGGCATTGCCAAAGGAACCCCCCTTTGGCTCGCGCATTTTGTGCAGCACAGATGCCACGCTAGGTGACCTCTCAAGTGACACCAAGCTCAGCAAACTACACGACAGCATCAGCTTGCATTGCACAGCACTAGGTTTTTGAGAGGCATCCCTTGCCTCGTTCCAAACAATGCTACCGCAGTGTTTTCTTCCCCGACGCCCGGCGATATGCGACGGGGCAGGACTTTTCAGCTCTGCGGACCACACGGCAAATAACACCTCGGCACAGCCTCAGCCCTTGTTGAAGCTGTCGCAAGCCATGCTCGCATACTTGAACAAGCACCGCCTTGTGCAGCACATTGCTAACAGCTTGCGCGAAGCCAAGCAAGAACCTCCCTTGAGCTCCGAACACTGCCTTGCTCTAGCAGACATCATCAGGATTCATCTGGCGCCGCATATGAGCTCAGAACACTTTGCTAGCATCGCAGAAGGGCAACCTTTTCGGTTACACGTGCTGCAAAGCCTCGCACGGGCTATACACGACAAAGACAGGGACCTCCCGGACATTTTGGCTCAGGGAGTTCCCACGGGGGCTTTCGATCCATTGCCCAGCAGTGGTTTATGGGCACAGGCGCAGCAAGGCCTCGAATTCGGCGACGATCTGTCAGGCCCGGCATTAGAGCACTGCACCGGCAACTGGACCCGAGCAGAGCAAAATCCTGATCTCTTGTCTGAGCTCATAGACAAGGAGATCGCGCAAGGCTGGGTTCGCAAATTCGAGGGCACTGAGCAAGATGCCGCGCTGCACTGGCCATCAGGCACAGCAATAGGCAAGCTTAACTTGGTCCTTGCCGAGGGCAAAGAGCCCCGCATAGTACTGGACAGCTCAGTGTGCGGCCTTAACCCCTCGGTTCACCTCCCGGAACGCGTCGCCCTGCCCACTGGAGCCGATGTCCAGCGCTCCTTCTTATCCGACGACTGCTTCGCACAGCTCTGCGCCGTCTCCCTAGACTTTAAAGCAGCGCATAAATGTTGCAAAGTATTGCCCAAGGACCAGGGCACCTTACTTTTTTGGCACCGCGGCGCACTGTACCACTATACAGTCTGTCACTTTGGAGCAAGGTTTTCGGCATACTGGTGGCAACGCACAGGCAGCCTGATGCTGCGATGCCTGCACGCCCTGCTCTGCAAGCATCAGCACCGCGCTTGGCTTTATGTTGACGATTTGCTCCTGCTTCTACGCACACAGGAAGTGGAAGTCGGCGCCGCACTGACTGTTGCGCTGCTGGGAGCTCTTAATGCCCCCATTAGTTGGAAAAAAGCACAGTTCGCACAGCAAGTCGTCTGGTGCGGCTGGCAATTCTGTTTCGCATCGGAATCCGTGGAACTTGTAGCCAACAAGCTTGCTAAGCTCCGCGAGCAGCTGCACGCATTGCGCGCCGCGCACAAAGTGCCTCGTAAGTCCCTGGAAGCGGCACTCGGCCTCCTCAACTGGGCCACAACTTTCAGCAAGCATCTGCGGCCCTTCATGGCGCCGCTCTACAAAGACCTGCGTAGCGCAAAAGGCACGTTGCATAGCATAGCCCCAGCCTCGTGGACGGCCTTCTATGAGGCTCTGGACAGCACGGCACGGCTGACCAGGACTCCCACGGGCAGTTGGCTCCCCCGCAACGCTCAGTTACTGGAAGTGGGAGCACTCAAAGTGCACAGCAAAGCTGACGTACCCATGGTCGCGCCTTCGCACAAGCACCAGTGGGTGCGTCTGACAGACCCGTCCCGCCAAGAAATACACTTGCGCAAAGAAAGTGAATTCGTTTTGCAATGGCTTAGCCTCTGCTTCGCCCATGAGCAGCCCCGCAGCCTGCGCTGCGCACCGCTCATGCCATGCCTCAGCGCAGCGGACGCCTTCGCAGACAAGCGTCGGATGGGCATAGGCGGATGGCTCAGCACCGCACGCAGCTTTGTCTGGTTCAGCGAAATCTTCTCCGACGAAGACGTAAGGCAGCAATGGCCACAGCTCAGCGGCAGCCTACAGCCCTACATAGGTTGCTTTGAGACCCTGGCCCAGCTGGCCCTAGCCCAGTGCACTTGGCAATTGCTCCGCTCTCGCCACGCACGGTTTGTCCTGCCCAGCGCCAGCGACAACACCAGCGCAGAGTCGGGCCTTAACAAGCTTTTCAGCACCGCCGAGCCACTTGGCACCTTCTTGCGCCTGGCAGCGACATGGGCGCATCTGCACCGCGTGCAATTTCAGGTGGAGCACCTGGCAGGTGAAAAGAACACCTGGGCAGACGCAATGTCCCGCGGACGCATTGC
>CAJNJA010005713.1:0-17501 GCA_905231915.1 Symbiodinium necroappetens
TTTGGGGTGCTAGGGGGGGTGCATGGTTGGAAAATGGAAATGGTCATTACTAACTGATTCGCCCAGGACACATCTGAGCACATGCCAGGTGAGATCTGAAAGGCTAAGTTTTTCGTCTTTGTCTCTAGGGCGTTGTGCTGGCAGACCCGCGTGCTTCAGCCTGCTACTCAGCCCTGCACAGGCATAGTGCGCAGGCCGTTTGCGCCCTCAACTAATTGCTTGCAAGTCGCGAACTATGCAAACGGTGAGGCCCTTCGCTTGAGCGACGCAAAACGGAGGAATGCTGCCTTCAGTCGGGAGCACATCGAGAACTGCACATGAAAACTGCAGGTGAGAACATGTGTTCCGTGCCGTTGCCGCCCACACCGGGACCCAGGAACAGCATCGAAGCACCCTCAGCCTGATCGACATGAGTTCACAACATCTGTCTGCCTTCGCTGGCACTGCGAAAGTTACGTCATCCTGACGTCTGTAACGAAAGTACGACTTCGCAGACGGAAATACCAAAGACTCACCTCATGGCTTCCACGACAAGATTGTCTTGCAAACCTGTCGCTCGCGATCTATGGTACATGAGTGCTGGAGTCCTAGAGCTGCCCACAGACATCACAGCAGACAAACATGCCTGTTTCTGTCACATCTCTCGCCTATGCCAAAACCTCTCAAATCTGCAACAGCATCAGTTGTTGAAGAACATTTCGTCCCTCATTACCCGACGTCTTCGTGAGCTCTGCATGCAAGCTGGCGGATGACAAGTACGGTATCAAGTGTTCCTCTCTGCCATGTCACGAAGGCGATGGGAATAGATCGGACGTCTCGAGGACACGGTTGCCATGACTCGAGCGCCCTTGTTCACCGCTTGCATTGGTGTGGTGAGCTAAGCCGATGATTGAACACAGGCCTAGGGAGCCCGTCTAAATGCCCGCCTTCCCACATGTTATGGATCGAAGGACCCAGTGCGCTCAAGTATTTCCTTGCCACAGTCATGGTCCGAAAGGATTGGGGGAAGGCGTAGAACCGCAGGAACCGAGCTGAGTTAAAATGAGGAGCGACGCAGCAGACTTGGAAAACTGCGTCTCATGCCCCGTCGATCTTCACAGGGTAGCTTCCCAGAAGAGCCGTCTCATGCATAGTTCCATCTAATGGGCTTTCTCTTCAGTCTAAGAGCCAGCTCAAGCCTGTGCCAAGCTCAGGATCGACGGTTCGCGACGATCGTCGTCCCTGCTACCCGTTGAGTCCTGCGTGCTTGTCCTCTCGGGCTGCTCTGCTTGGACTCGGGAAGCCGGAGGAGATATCACCACGCGACACATCTTCAGCTGCCGTAGGCGTGGCACAGCGGGGGGTTCCAAGCCCAAGGCTGCAGTAAGCTTCGACGGCCTGTCCATGGCAAGCCCTTCCCTGACGGCGGCTCCCCCAAAACTTCGTCTTGAGACTTGGCTTCAGAAGGCGGCCGGCACAAGGTGACATGCACCCCCGAGAATCCTCAAGAAACAAGGACCGGCAACAGGCAACAGGCTGCTAGAGAGAGGTGCTGCAGTCGTAGGGTCGTCCCTTTGCCCTTCGACGTCCTGAATCTTCAAACCGGTTTGGGGCCTTGCAGGCTGCCAGGATTCCTGCTTTTACATCACCAGAAGGCTGTGTCACCTTGCCAGGGCGGGCGAGAAACATGGGCTCTCGTCCGCAGGCGTGCTTGTGGTGTTGAGGTACATACACACGCATGTACATGCAGGCAAAAATGCATGCAAACAGACAGGCTTGCGGACAGACAGACATACCTCGAACCGACCATCTTCACACGCACAAATACATAAGTACATACGTTCAAACTTTTGCCAGTTACCAGTAGTGTTGCTGCTACTCTTACCATTGCAACTTCTAGTGCTTTCTTACGACACTACTACATTGCTCGTTATTTCTGCTACGACTATTACTACTTTTACTCGCTATTTCATCCTGCCGGTGCCGCTCAGGCTTGATGCCTGATCCGTGCACCTGCCTACAGCGGGTCAAGCTGCTGGAAGGGTCGTGAAAATGGTAAGAAAGAGTCTGTCAAGGTGACAATAGCCTGCATGCTCGTGGATGCTCGTGGATGCCACTGCCTTGTAGTCAACGGAAATCTCCTTCCCAAGTTTCTGCATCTCTTCTTCCGCTGCTTCCTGGAAGAGGGACAGAGCTTTAGAGCACAATCCCTTCCACAGCCCTTTCCCACAGGTCTGAATCTTCTCCACAACCGGTGCCTTGATCTGTGCCTGCATGTTCGTGCCTGCCCTGGAAGGCAGATTCGCAAGTGCCGCGAAGGTCTCCTGCCACCAGGAGCAGCAAGATCCTTCTACTATACTATACTATACTATACTATACTATACTATAATATAATATACTATACTATACTATAATATGATATAATATATTATGATATAACTTCTCCTGCACCCTAAGGCCCTGCGGTATACAAGCGAGCTCTTGCTCCAAAGCCTCCGTGGCATCCCCGGGGTCGTTCATGGAAGACAACATCATCTCAGGGACGAGCTTGGGGATGTTCAGCGCCACAATCTGCATGCGACAACTTCGGGTGTCTGCTGGTCAGTTGTCAGTGCATCCTCCGTCGTGCGTGACACTCAGGTGACTCAGCCCCGGAAACATCTTTCCAAGCTGTTCGTCTTATCTCGTTCATAGTCTTGTCCGACTCTCGTGTCACGTTCCGAGCCTAAGAGGTAGAAACTCAGAGCGTCGGCAGAGCTGACTCACCCTTGCGCCTTGTCACCAGGCTGCGCGATATCGATGGCCTTACGCATGGCCTGCTTGGCACCCTGGATATCCTGTGCGGCACAGGGATAGAGTCGATTCGCGCAGCACCTTCTTGTCCCTTTTAGCTGCGCCTTGATGCTGATCCCCACCATCATCTTGGTGGATCGAGCGATCCTTCCCAAACAGGTCATCTCCAGACTGCAAGTGCGGACGCAGCCTCCCTAGATGCCGGTCCTAGAGGCAAACATCCTCACCAAACTATCACAGACGGTCTGATCCTACTCTGTCTAAACTCTACATCTGGACTCTGAGCCCAAAGCGGACTCGGCATTTGCTGACGAGGAACAGCACAACGGAAGCTTATGTAAACCACAGAAGTCAGATCGAAGTCATGGCAATGGCTTTTTCGGACGGGATGGTGAGTGCCGACGACCCAAGTCAACTGTACATGACTGGCAGGCAGATTCCAGGCTGCATGCATCTCTAGGGTTCCCTATGCTGCCGACACAAAATGCTTGGCCTTCCAGTGTGCCATGCTCTAAATTCCAAAAATGTCAACCAGCAGGCTTCTCAATGTGCTGGCATGGTTGGGCAGGCATGGGGCATCCGACTAGCAGACTAGCATCCGGGTGATGCCAGAAAAACTGACCACCTGATGCAGATTGCTGGATTCACCACGCAGTCTAGGATCATCCACATACAGAGTCCTCCGCTTCAGGCAAGCTTGATCCACTAAGCTCAACTGCGAGCACCGTCCAGGCAATCCGACAGGAAGAGCTGAATGTCAGGAACCCGCCGAAGCATCTGCATCGCCGAAATACATCCTAGGTCCAACTCTGATCCACATCGGGTAAGCTACATTCGTACACATTCGAAGACCAGAATAAAAGCTGACGGATGTGCTGCCGAAGTTTCGATGGGGCATATGTCATGGACTCGAAAAAGCCCGCTTCACTCCGCTTGGACTTCGGCGGAAGTGATGGCAGCGCTTTCGGGAAAGTCTTCCCACCTTGTCCACCAGCTCCATCTTCACCACTACTGCCTGCACAAGTCTGGCGCGTGCGCTCGCGGATGCATGTTGGCCCCAAACAACCAAGAAAAAGACTGCTTCTTCAGACTGCACCAAAGCAACTGTCTGGCAATTCTGGCCTTCTGCGATTGGCGGCAAGCCCATTCTGGTGTCCTGCATCCAATCGTGGGCCAAAGCATCCTCAGCTTTTTGGGCGGCCGAAGGTCGCATCTTCACAATGTGGATGCTTCTTCAGGTCGTTAACCACCAGGCAACCGCAATGCAGTACAGCTATTTACCAGCATGTTCTTTGCTGTGCTTGTTGCGCCTGTTGTCATGAAATGTCCTTGGGCGTATGTGAGCCTTACAGGCAACCAAGCATCGGCTGTTGTCAAGCGTGTGATGGGGTTCTTGTCCAGCAGGCCCTGCATGAGTGACACCATCAACTAAAGCCAGACACTGCTCCAAATCCAAATCTCAGCCCTGAGCCCTGAATCAGTGCACCTCCAGGAACTGCTTGGCAACATCCGAGGTGTTACGCCAGGTGTGGGACTCGAAGGACAACGGGTTCGTGCCTGAATAGCTGGCATCCGCGTGCATGTGTGATGCATACAAACATACATATACAAACACATTCGGACAGACCGACGGCCTCCCATTACTTCACCCACCCAATCGTGCGGAACCTGTTCCGGAGCTTCTTATTCATGAGGGAGGGGCAGCGGCAGGGGGTTCTTCATCAAAACCCCACATCACACGGTTTCTCAAGCAGATCGGAACTTTGGTGAGAGCCCAAGTTCCGAAACACGAATGCCAAAACCTTCGATTTTTTGGTACACTATGGTAGGGCACCGGTGTCACAAGGCCGCAGAACCAGTCCTGCGACCGGACTGTGTCCGGAACGTGCTTGCTGCTTGCGCAACCACACGACAACGAGTGTGCCAACCCGACCAGTCTGCGTCTTGCGCGAGGGCGCGTATCATCGAATCAGAGACGTTCACGGTGGACAAGTGGCGGAGGCTAGTTAGTTCATTCTAAGAGATTGAAACTTTACCTAGAAGTTTATTTCCAGAGTTTAAACCGTAGCTAGCTAACTCGCCAGGCCAGGGTTTGTTTTGTTGAAAGAAACTATCTAGTTTGCTTTGGTAGAGTTTACTTCTCCAGAGGGCGGGGGGTGGGGGGGGAAACTAACTAACTCGCTTGGCCGGGGTTTGTTTCTTCGAGTAAAAACTAACTCGCCTGGGCAGAGTTTGTTTCTCTGGAAAACGACAAACGTTTGCGGGTCATCTTTGTTTTGGTCTTGAAGACCAAGGTTTGGCGGGGAGGGGAAAACAAACTAACTCCGAAACTCTGGCCCGACGAGTTGTTTCGGCGGGCACAAATAAACTCCGACCAGGTGAGTTTGTTTTAGCGGTGAAAAAACAAACTCCGATGGTAGAAGTTTGTTTGTTTCAGTGACGCCACGAGGAGTGGCTTGGGCGTCGGGGGGTGTAGGGGGGTTTGTTTCTCGTACGAAAAAACAAAATCTGGTGGGAGGGGTTTGTTTTTCCTACGGAAAACAAACTCTGAGGGAAGGGACGGGGAGTGTAGTTGGGTTTGTTTCTCCAACGAAAAACAAACTCCGGGGGGGGGGGTGGGTTGTTTTTCCTATGGAAAACAAACTCTGAGGGGAGGGACGAGGAGGTAGGGGGGTTTGTTTCTCCTACGAAATAAACAAACTCTGGGGGGAGGGGTTTGTTTTTCCTACGGAAAACAAAACCTGAGGGACGGGACCCCTACAACAGGTTTGTTTTCAGTGTCTAAACGAACCTGCGCCTACCCGGGACTCCGAAAGTTTGTTTTCGTGTGTCTAAACTAAATAAACCCTATAAAAGGTTTGTTTTCGATGTCTAAACTGACTTGCGTCTGCCCTATTTGTCACGGTGAAGGTGAGGATCACCTTCGTGCTCACGCACGGTTTTGGGAATCTTGATCGAGTACCGTCGTTTCATGGTGTGCAATGGTCTTGAAAGGGGACCGTTTAAGATTGTCCCATGTTACCTGGAATCCCAAAACAGAATCTGAAAACCCTTGCCATGAAAGAAGCAGCAATAGCCGAGGCTCGGATTGCAACCTTTGGTTGCTTGGACTCCATTAGCATGAACGGCACCTCGAGACCTGCACAAACATCAGCTAAAAAGCAGTAAACGCGTAACGTTGGTGGCACACACCTTCCAACGTGTCGCATTCCTCTTCACGACTTGAGCTCCGCGCTGGTGACGATGTAGGACACCACCCCAACGCCCCATACCTTGGCAAGACTTTGGGCATGTTTTCAGACCCCGCGAGCTTGCAGTCCCGTGCCAAGGTGCATCAGACGGCGGCCCCGTGTTTCCGTCCCAGACTTCCTCATCTGCCCACCACCGGCAACTCTTTGCGAACTAGGCAGCAGCTACGAAAAAGTGCAAAAGTGCAACTGAGAGACCGGTGCCATATAACACCCGGTGCCACAGCGCTTTATTCTCAAGAGAGTTTTCGCCGTCCTGGGAGTGTCTCTAGGCAGCGCCTGGGCCCTGGGAGGGTCTAGATTCCCATTATTATTATTATTATGATTATTATTGTTATTATTATTATTGTTATTATTAGTATTATTGATGATTATTCAGTATTAGAAGATTTTTATTCACTATTATTAGCTATAGAGAAAAAGCTCCCTGTTAGCTCGCTGCTCCGCTCGGCTCTCAAGGGGTTTAGGAGTTTAGGGGTTATTAGGGTTTAGGGGGATTCTCAAATCGGCGGTTTGAGTCAGAATCGTCACACGAAGTCTTAACGCCGCCAGGCTTCTCGTCTGTGACAGGTGCCTTCAAGACCCAGGCAAGCCCCAGGTCGAAAAGCCTCCGTCTTTTGGGCGAAACGTTGCTTCCAACTTTGACGCTTCTGTGTTTGCTTCCCGCGGTCTCCCCGCGCTCCCTCCGTGCAGATGAGCCACTTCAGCTCTGGCAGCGGCTGTCCAGCAATGGGAGGCTTGATGAAGCCGAAGTTTTCCGGCTTGATGTCCCCTCGAGGCTCGCCCATGGGGCCATCGGGGATTTCAAGACAGGTCCGACCCGCTAGCTTCGGGTGTATTCGGTTCAACATGAAATCCGAAAACTAGAGACAAGCTAGCAAGGCACATCACAGCTGCAGGTGAAGAATTCTCTGCGGCCCGGGCTGTGGAGTGCACCGATGGTTCGGTGTAAAAAATGCACAGCCTGCGCGGTGTTAGTCAGGCACCCTAAATCGTCTGAAATCTGAAACCAACCCACTTGCACTTGCTCTTGTAGACTCCAGTTGTGTCAGGAACTTCTCATCGCATAGTCCGGCACTGTAACGGGCTTGGCCTTGACCATTTGCCTCAGCTTCTGCGACTCTCTCAACTCGAGTGTGCCGCCAACACCGGCTTGTTGGGAATGGGCCCAAGGCTCGATTGTCTATATATTATATTATATATTATATATTATATATTATATATTATATATTATATATTGTATATTGTATATTGTATATTGTATATTATATACTATATATTATCTAATATTAGGACCGGGTCCGGTTGTCCACATCTAAATGGTAGGCTCCACACGTAACGAGCTTTCACGGCTCGCTCCAAAGAAGGATCTAACTTTGATCTGCCTATCTCGACGCATCCTCCGAGCCCGCGGGCGCACTATGAAATCTTTGTTTCTCGTAACTTGCATGCGTTTTGCGGCGACATGTTTGAGTGAAGTCTGTGGGCAAAATACTGTGAACAAAACCTTGGCCGGACGCAACCGTGTTCGTGAATGAAAGGTTGTGGACAACGCTTTGTGGACAAAGGCCGGCAGACAAAGTCTTGCGGACGCAATTTTGTTGACTAGGTGAGGTGGGAAAAACTTCGGGGACAACGCTTGTAGACCATCTTGAAAGCCCCTTGGCTCGTTTTCACGTACATAAACATCAAGTAGACGTCGCTCGATCCATACGCCAGCAACAAGTTCCACAACCTCGTTGTCGGGATTCCTTGTGAAGTCAAGAGGACTGTTTCTCCGCGATCCTTGTCACTGCAAAACCACCCATTCGATATCTTGGAAGTCATGCAAGAAAAGTCTGCTGATGTCTGCTGGGTCCGAAAGCTGGAAGAAGATTTTTCCGGTCGCTCCGACGGTCAAGAAAGTCAAGAGCTTCGGTAGAGTCATTGTGAAATCACTCCGGCAGGGAGCAAGCTCCCGCTGGTGCGTAGAAGACATGCCATGTCGAAACACATTTTCAGCGACCTTATGGTTACATGTATCTCGCGCTGCTGTACTTCCGCATTTTTTGTCTGTCCTTCTTTCGGGATTCTTGGCTTTGTCACTGAACCCATGCTTTAGAGTCCTTCTGGAGACTACACAGCGGTTGAAAATGCTTGTGTTCCAGTTGTTTTTTCCGATTGCTGCAACATACTGATTCGCAAAAGAAGAGGTATCGATTTTGTGCAGACAGGGTCCAGCCGCTGCAGATGCAGTGTCAGCGAAGCTGGCTGGCAAGCAAGTCTTCATAACAGTGTACTCTGGTCCTTTGCTATAGGGATGCTGCACGTGCAAACGCTTAAAAGTCTCGATTCCTCGGCACACGAAAGCTCTTCAGAAGATTACACGACATTTGTGCATTGTGCTGTCCTAGGGACCTGCAGCACCCTCTCGCCTGTTTTAGGGCCTTAATCTGAGTAGCTCCACGACCACCGGCTTCTTGAGCCCGTGATGTGTGTGGACATGGCAGTTCTTGCAAGCCCACAGTTTGGATGTGCTTTGCCGACCGCCGTTTAGGTGGCTGCGATCTGCAGCAAACCATGAACCGAATCTTTTGCCAGCTTCAGGTGCCAAGGTGCTTGACCAGCCCCGCAGCGACACTCTCTTCAAGCTTGGCAGACCGCTGTGCTAGGAAGTCGAACAGATCTGGACCTGGCAAGCGGAAAGGAAACATGTCGAAACCCTAAGTGCAAAAGAGCACGGCACAAAACAAAAGCTCCGTGGCTATCAAGTGCGTGGCTTCAGCAAAGCTCAGAACCGCACCCTCAAGCAGCTCCATGACCTTTACCGATACAGTGTGTGATCACGTGCAGCGTCATGCAAGCAGAAGCTTAGGTATGCAAGTGTGCATGAATCGTTTGCACGTGGAGCAGCCACGAACATCGAACATTCCTGAAGAGTGCTTTTTGACATTCTGCGGGACATGAGTCTCAGGAGTCCTGCCTGGTACAAAGCCTGCTGTGGATGCACGAAACCCGCGATGAAGCCAAGAATGCCTTGCAGACTGGACTTCTGACGATTGCGTGGCTTGTCTCGGAGATCATGGTCCGAGCATCCAGTCCGACAATCTGAGACCGGTACCGTTGGCGAGTGGCTCGCTGCCAGTCATGCAACGGATGTACTCGAGATGGCGATCAGGCGAAACAGCCAGGAGGCTGTATGCAACCTGAACCCAGGCATGCTGTGCGCTCGCTCGGGGAATTATGCCATCGCATGCCATCGCTCTCGGCACGTCGTGACGTCTCTTTTTCCAGCCCCGCCAGACGTTTTGGGCTTGCGGCTCAGAAGACTTGCGGGCGAAGGCATTGCCAGAACTGCGCATAGTGCTTCCTGCGAAACACGACTGCTTTGCAGGCAAGCTAGCTTTGTTGTTGTCTGTTGCCTTCTGCAGCCTGGGTACCGAGCAGCTTCCACGGTCGCAACGTGACTCATGGCGGCCGGCTGCGAATTTCTGTCGTCCGAACCAACATTGAAGCCTGTGCTTTCAGGACGCGACGACCAATGGCGTGGGGTTTTGTGGGGGACATCGAGCTCGCGGCGCCTGGGAGTTGCGACTTCTGAGGCGGCTCTTCTCCGAGAAGGGCACGGGTGCATGCTGCCATGGACTCGCCTAAGAGAGCTGAGCGGGTCCCAGAATGTCTCAGACTGAGTGCGGCTCACAACTGGCTGCAGCGGGGAGCCACAGCTCCAAAGCGCTACTGTAGGTCAAGGAGCTGTTGCTCTCCACATTGTAGCCGCCCTCCTGGGCCAAGACCACTCTGCCGTCGGCAAGTCCTCGGAAAGCTGCGCAAGTCAGGATTACGTAGATAGCAAAAGTGCCAGGCCGAAAAGCACAAACCGCAAACCATGGCCAGGCGTCCCATGAGCCTCTTGGTTATCTCGTAGAACCCGCTGGGTGTCACAATGCATCCACCTTGAAAAGACGTCACGAGTCGGGAGACGGTGTGTGAGTCGAATGTCGTAGAATATTGTGCGGCTACTGTATGTGCTGTCTGTTAACCGATCTGACCGCACCGGATTTCCCTTTCTCCAGTAAAGTCATGCTTTGACGATCATGCTTTGCATGGAAAAACTCCTTATCGTGTCTCAGGCTCTTCGATTGCTGTATCTTACCAGATCACATCCGCACCGAACGTTTCATGACCTCCGTTGCAACGAAAAACGTCGTCTTGTCTCTCCGGCAAGGCCGGCTGCCTTACCTACTATAAGCCGCCAGGCCGGCCTTTCCTTGGGCTGCTGAAGGTCTGAACGCTACACAGCTGTGCTGGGAGATCAACGGCAACCTTTTGGGCCTCCCGCTGCCTTTAGCAGCTCATCATGTCATTAGTCCTGGATTGAAACTCCCATCGAATCCCGACGCTCTGGGTGCTCCAGCCAAGGGGATCTCCGGGAGCGGCATCAAAGCCGGCGGAGATGAGGACCAGGTCGGGTGCGAAGGCTTCGGCGATCCTCAAGACGGCGAAGAGCAAAATGGTGCAACTTGGATCGAAGTCTTAAACTAAACGTTATTGCCTTAGTGAGCGCTGAAGCTCGGCAGGAAGAGGCGATCAAAGGCGTAGAGGAACTCAGCATCCCCGGGGGGTGTCTTGCTCTTCTCCACCTCCCAAGGGACGTTCACGGTATAGCCCTCGCCTGTCAGAAAACAGGCTTCACAATTCACATGCCACGTGCGCCTTTTGTCCGCCCGCACCTTCGCCTACGCCGTGGCTGGTGAAGTTGCCGAGAGGCCCCGTTGGGTAGTACTTGCCGCGATCATACCGGTGCACGGAGCAGAAGAGAACCTCGGAGTCTGACGCAGAGGCAAAACTCCAATTTCCATCCCCCATCTTCATGGGACATCTTTCATCCCGATGCAGGCTGCAGAGAAGTGGCGGATTCGTCTTCCTCGAACATCTTGTGGGTCCCATTCCCATGGTGGACATCGAAGTCTACGATGAGCGTCTTGGAGGACAATCCTGGAAGCTTTGTCTTCAGAAATGCCCTGCTTTCAGAATCTGCAATGCAGGTCCTCGTTGCCTTGCCATGGCAGCAGCCAGCCCTACATTGCCAAAGAGGCAGAAACCACGTGCAGCATCGCTCTCTGCATGGTGGCCTCGAGCGAGGACTTGGCTCTCGCTGACTCATGAAGTGAAGCGACAAAGCTATGAGGATGTGCCCTAAACCCTAAACCCTATGAGGATCTATGAGGAGTCCTGGTGGTCGCACCACGCAGACAGCGCTTTGCACTTTCCCAGCGCAGACCTCCTCCGTGGCGCTGAGCACGCTGCCGGCGGCAAGCATGGCGGCCTGCGAAGGGACTTAGTCATTTTGTCTTGAAGCACTGGAGGCATGTCACATGCGTTTTCGCATTGCTATCACCACACAGTACGGCCAAGCCTGGCATTGCACCAGTGCGCTGGTTATTCCCAAGCTAAAGCAAGCACGACCTAGTCGCTGCAATGCGAGCGGGCTGCTTCCAAAGAGTCTGGGCACAAGAAGATGCTGTCGTACTTCTGACCTGGCTACGCGAAAGTAGACCTACTCTGGCCGTGCCAAACGCTGCCCAAAGATGTATGTACCACAGAGCTATGGTAAGCTCGCCGCTGAGCTCAACCGTCTCCTTGCATTGCTACGAGACTGTGTACTGATCTAGCACTCCCCCTGTCGTGACGCCATCTGGTTGCATGCAAAGCTCCTTCTCTGACATGTTCGCTATCTGGAACATTGCATCCACATGCTCAGGGGTGTGCTTGAGCTCCAACTCCTCTCTGGCTGCCTTCCTTAAGTCAACTGTTTCGTGAGCAATCAAAGTGGGCCCGAGGCAGTACATCTGCAGGAAGTCTAAACCGCCACAAGCTCGCGATAGCAAACATATTTTGAAAATGCCCGAAGACCTTGCATCCAGTCGGACACACCGCTGCGTCAGCCCCTCCCGCTCCAAGTATTCGAAGACCTTGAGGATACGAGCTGGCTGCTCTGGATGTGATGGGTCCTGGGCGGAAAGCTATCATGTCCTCGTGGCAGGTTGTGTAATGAGCGAGCAGACGTGGCAACCAATGATTGAACAAATCAGTTGTTGGGACGGCTGTTGCCAGCATTTTCTCATCAACTTGTTGCGATGCTGGTTGATGGCCCGCACGTCCTCGAGGTTTCGATGCTGCGCCATCCGCTCATCGAAAATCAGGCCGACGACGTTATCATTGGCGCTCTTCTCCCCCCCAAAGTCTCAGCACAGTAAGCGCCGCGCAAGATGAGGATCGAGTCGAGAGGTGCATCAACTGAGACGCAGGCCAAAGAAGCGCCGCTGCACTCTCGCGGTGCCAGGCCGCAACGAGCGCAATTTCGGAGGTCCTGGGGGCCGCAGCTGCAAGCAACCAAACATACTCAAAACGTGGAGGTGAGCTCTCAGAGACAAGCTGCGCAGCTTGCAGGCTCCAGCCAGTCCCACGGCTAGTAGCAAGAACTTCTTGCTGGCATGCTCATAAGGGACTGCTCCCAAGCAAGAGCCTGAAACGCAAGTGGCAAGGAAACAATCAGCGGCATCAAGATGACTGGCGACACAGAACAGTCCATTTGCCTGATGCAGTCCGGCACAAACAGGCACGCGCGGCAGGCCCAGTCGAAGGAAGCAGCGGCACCACGAAGTCCATGGGGTGAATCCGGACGCATGGACTGTCGTATGATACAGAAATCTGGTCGATATCGCTGTCGGAGACATGACTAAAGAAACGATATATGCCTGGGTCATGTAACTTGCAAGGCTACTTCTCAACAAGTTGGCGTGTCTGAGCGTGATCGAAGCGTAACGAAAGCCTGGGAGCCTGGGACATGGCACAGAGAGATGCAGTCGATGAGACTTCTATCCTGCTGCAGTCAAGGGACTTCCTCGGCAAAGCCACCCTTGCTGGGCTTTCGAGTCATCTTGATCGCCTTAAGAATGCGGAATTGCGCGTCAGAATGTGAAATGTATGCGACGGAGTCTGGTTGGAATCAAGACGCATAGTACTTGTTCGGCCGCAGCTCCGGAACCTCGGTGCAAATCCCATCTTGCGACTGCCTTAGTCCAGTCCTTGCGAGTTTTCCACGGAGCCGAGTCACAAGCTTGTGGCCAGCGGGAGTAGGTCTTCCTTTAAAGACCGTTCCAAAGCCGCCTTCGCCTAGTGTACCTTCAAAGCCTTAGAGGACTCTGCAATCTCAACGCACGCAGCAAGATGTCGCGCAACTGTGCCAGGTCTTGAAGCCATGTGGCTGAGAAATTCGCTGACATGACCTCATCGTCACGATCATTGACGAAAGCTCAGCCCGATTCCCCGCAGCCTTTCAAAGGGTCTTCTGAGTGGTCATGCTCTAAGGTCGGAGCGAGGCGGGATCAGCAGGAAAAGCTTCTCCGGGTTGATCTGCCGGTACTTTGTGGATACTCGTCGATGACTCGATGACTAGACAACTGAAAGTCCGGCTGGATATCCCGCCTCTCGCATCCGCGAGCGGAGGCGCATCACCGCCTCATCGCCGCCGTCTTGGGCTTGGACTTGAAGGAACCTCCGTGGCAGAACCCGGGAAACTAGGAGCCCAAGACTCGACCTCGTGCGCTACATCTTGTTGACTCTCAGGTTTTAAGATGTTCAATGGCTCTCGCCCTCGATTTTACCACCAGCCTCAGCTTGCGGCAACACCAACTGCAGGGCCCTCGACTTTCAGCTTGAAGCACAGGCATCGCGTCACAGGCCCAAGCAGTGCTACCCCTTCGAGGTCCACGCTTCTTCCAAGCTCTAGGAATCTGCTCGCGGATGGGCCAGGAAAGCTGGAAGAAGCCACTCTGAGGTGTCAGTAAGATCAATTGCGCTTTTGGGGACGGGGTTCGGCTTGCTGCCGCAAATCTTGCTAAAGTGAGCCAAAGCTGCGGCATCACGGCTCGACTTGAACCTGGACGGCATTGCAGTGCGGACATTGCCGCCACAACCAAGCTGTTGACGCAGCCTTCCCGTCAAGCAATCATGACATAAAACGCGGAAGGAAATGTTGGAGATCCTAGCTTTGGAACCTCCCACGGATCTCGCATCATTGGCGAGATCCGAATAATCCGAAACGAGTGTCGACAGTGACCTAACTAGCTGGTGGACGTGTTGGCAGCCATGGGCCGTATGGCACCTTCAGGGACACATTTCAGCCACACTAACATTGCCGGAGCCTCGGCGTCTTCCGGATTCCCTTCATGTGCAAATCCTTGTGCACCCGCCAAATTCAATGCACCATGCACCCCATCTGTGATTACTTCAACCCTAAACCCTAAACTAAACCCCAAACCAAGGTAAGTCAAGGCCCAACGACATCCTCCAGCTACTTCTCACCCAGAAGACGCCTTGTCGTCGCAGCCACCAGGGCCCTCCACGTCGCATTTTGCGCAATCCGGATCCGAGCAAGGCCGACAAACCCAGGACTCCTTGCACAGCAGAGACATATACATTATGTTATAGTATATCATGTTATATTACAGTATATTATATTATATTATATTATATTATATCACATAACATTATACTATATTATATTAGATTATTGCTTCTCCTACTCGATCCACTTTGCCACTTGCGGGCTCTCCTCTCTCGTGTCCCAAGTCCGCTTGGGCAACAAAATTGCCTCGGAACTGAACTGTCATGGCTATGTTTGCTAGAGAACACGTGAAATCACGTGAGACGTGCCGAAAGCATGCAGCAGATTGCAGCAGAAGGGGACTGCAGCGCTACTGGCACTTTCAGTTGCAGGCACGTTGCTGTCCAGGCCTGTCTACAAGAGATGCGATGACTAAAGTATGACCCGAGCAGCAATGCGTTTGCCTTTGCTCAATCAATGCCCGCTCTCACCTACTCTATCTGTCAGCCCCGGAATCAAGAATGCAAGCACGACAGGACGCGCCTTCGCACAGCTGTGCTTGTCACAAGATCCAGGTCCAGAGACAGTGCAGCTCAAGCACTTGTCCGCACAAGCATGACACGCACCATTCACCAGAACGAAGCCAGCATCGCCTCAGCAAGTATCGTCTCTCGTAAAACTTGCGACGCTTCGATCGGTGCATGTGGCCACAGTGCCAGGAAGAGACATTTCTCGCAGGCTGTCGCCACCTTGCACTCAACGCAGCCAGGTCCGCACACAGCACACAGTCCAGATGGCGTGATGCCAAAATCCTGCACAGCCCGGCAACACAAAAGGCATCGCCAACACAGCTTAAATTCTGAAATAGTTTTGCGGAAGAGCCGTGCTGTCTGTCTCACTAGCTTCCACCACATGAAATATCGGAGGTCCTCCTGGCAGCTATCACCTCGCCACGAGAAGCTTTGCAACACTGCCGAAAAACCCATGCTGCTTAAGGTCCCCGGCTCTGCTTTGTAGCTTGCGGACTCACTCCTACAATTCTCCCTCCGGGACAAGCCTACCGTTGTTTGGTGCTTTCGGCGATATGTTCTGGGCTGATATTCTTCCAAGCCATGCGCCAACCAAAGCTGGACTCAATTAATTTTTTGGCTGGCTCTTTCTCTGGCGCGCTCTCTGTCGTTGTGGGCCCAGAGGCGAAGGCCTCTCTACCTTCCGCCGTTGGCCAAAGAACGATAAAATTCCAGTCATGTCAAAGCGTGTGGCCATTGAAATCACCAAGCACTGACGATTACGCTTCGCGCACGCTTCTCGGAGCACCAAGACCGGGCAAAATGGTGGCTCGAGCCTGGGTCAGCTTCACGTCCAGATACGTCCAGTCCCGGGCACTTCCATATGATATGTCACACTTGTGAAGGAAACCGTGCTGACTGGGGGACTATCAGCCTGCGCTGTTAACGAGATGCGCAACGAAGCCTTGCAGCGAAAGGCGGTTGAATTTGTGCGACTGCTGGATGGTGGCCGGACCGTTACCCTGTGGAAACTCCAATCCAAGTGATCGCGAAGCAGAAGGCTCGAGCACTGGTGGAGCCAGATTGCAGTCAAAATCTAGTGTGCCTTGGATGGGCCCTGGCTCGTCCGAGTCTGCTGCTGCTGCTGCTGCTGCTGCTGCTGCTGGTGCAGCTCTGTTGATACTCCTGCTGCTACTGAGGAACCGTACATACGATGCAGCGCTTCAACTCTGACCGAACTCTTGAGCGTTCGTTCCTGTCTATGAGCTTTAGCTGCAAGCAAGCCACAGGAATACTCGGAGTTGTCACACACGCTGCAGTGCTGCACCCGGCACGGCTTGCAAATCGAACGAGGGCTCCAGAGCGATTTTTGCCTCCGCAACATCACTTATGTGAATCAAGTCGGGCTCGAATTTCAGTAAGAGGCCTATGTTGAGCACACAGCACCTAACTGCCTGGGGCCAAGGTACCAGCCCTGAAGTCCGTATCCAGATTGACAGCCTCCCTCGTCGCAGCCATCTCCCTGGCTGTGGGCGGCCAGAGTGTAGCTGGTGAAAAACGCGGAGAAGACTAAACAATGAAGCGAACCTCTGCAGAGTGCCACGGATTTAGCGTCCGAAAGTGCGCAAGCTTGTAAAAAATCTTGGACGGACAAGTGATGAAAGGCCTTGCGAACGTGGCATTGCATGCAGAAATCGCCACATGGCTTGCAGTGTCCATCTGCTTGCTTTGCATAGCCGTCCTGCACTTGCACGCTGCGAGCACTCAAAGCCCAAACTGAAGGTCAAGGCCTTGACCACGTGACATGTTCAAAGCCTAGCTTGCTCTCGTGGGCATTGCCGGTGCCGCTGTCATCACGATCGCGACTGCTAATACATTACCATCAGTAGTGGTTGTAGAAGTAGAAGTAGTGGCAAAAATTCTGGTAGCAACGACGCACGTACTGGTCGCAGTAGTCGCAGCCGTCGCAGTAGCAGTTGCAGCAGCAGTGGCAGTAGCGGTAGCAGCAGCAACAGCAGCAGCAGCAGCAACAGCAGCAGCAGAAGCAACAGCAGCAGACCAGCAACAGCAGCAGCAGCAGGAGCAGCAGGAGCAGGAGCAGCCGCAGCAGCAGCAGCAGCAGCAGGAGGAATAGTACGACCACAGCGCAGAAGTAGTCGTCGTAGTCGTAGTAGTAGTAGTAGTAGTAGCAGGAGGAGTAGCAGTAGCAGTAGCAGTAGCAGTAGCAGTAGCAGTAGCAGTAGCAGTAGCAGTAGCAGTAGCAGTAGCAGTAGCAGTTAGCAGTAGCATTAGCAGTAGCAGTAGTAGCAGTCGTAGTAGTAGTAGTAGTAGTAGTGCGCCATCATCATCATCGTCATGCTTATCATCGGCACTTTCATGACCAGGGTGTTCATCCAAAGCCAACGCGCATGTGTTTCAATTCGATTTCCAACCTGGCGTGGACCAAGAAGTAGGAACATCCCCGAAAAAGCCTTCCCCCAACCAATTTCGAGTTTTTCTGCGAACAATTCGAAACAGCGAAGTTTAATACGCATACTCCAGAAGTAGGGGTTCAGATTATGTAAGAAAGTCGGACATGACGAAAGTACTGTAAATACCGAGTAA
>CAJNJA010005714.1:0-17501 GCA_905231915.1 Symbiodinium necroappetens
AAATACCGTCCAATGCCACCAGTTCTTCAGCAAAATGCAGCTGTATAACTCCGCGATAGCCCTTTAGATACTGCTTGTCTTGAACACATCTTTGCTTCAAAAACAGTCAAGTTGATGTGTTCTCACGAATTGCAGCCCTTACAGTAGGCGCGGGAGTTGCAGCGGGGCGACGGCAAAATTACTAAGCTTAAAAGGCATCGAAACCAAGGGCGTGGCTAAGATGTGCCGCGATTCACTTCTGTTTCTTCGTCTTCCTTCATCCAGCCTCCATTCTGCAAGTCAAGCTCAAAAACGGCACAGGGAGCTAGGAGGGAGAGTTTGACGTCAAAAGTTCTCCTCCTGGCTGTGTACTTCAATCTTGCTTGCAATGGACAGTTCCTTTCCGCTTGATTGCCTGATTTCACGGGCTGCAAGAGGTGCAAATATGGACTCAAAAATTCAATCTAGCGAGACTCAAGACTCAAGAATTCGCAGTTGTTTTGCTTCCTGTGACAAGTTTCTCAGATTCAACTGCACCAACTACCTGCTTTTCAAAGCTTACGGCGTGGAAGGTTGATGGTTGGACAACCTCTTGAAAGCCTTGCAAGGCGTACTGAAATTTACAATGCAAGTGACGGTGGACTTAAAGCGGCTCGCAGATTGCAAGACTGCTGAGCGCTACCGTGATGAAGCGCTCCAAGACGCCATCCGTGCTTATACGAAGGCGTTGGAGCCAGCAACCTTGCCCATGAAGTCGTTTCCGGTGATCGAGACCTGTAAAATGCTCATGATTTGTGTTTCCTGTCGAGCGCGCAACATCAAACAGCATGCAATGTGGCATTTTGTTTCAGGAGTTTGGAGCCTGTCACGATGGGAGCTCTCAGTTTTGACGCCCAATTTTGGCAATTGTGGGAGGAACCCGATTGAGCAAGTCCATGCTTGCAGCCCACACATTGGAGCGTATAGCTCAGCAACTTAGTCTTCCAGAGTACCTAGAGGTCACTGTCGAGGAGTCTGAGCAGATGGCCCGGCAGAGTTTGACCGTAGGATTCATGCCGGTGTCATTTTGGACAGGGTTGGAGACGCTCTGTTCCTGAAGCGGCACCGTGAAGCCTTGCAAGGCTGTTCGAAGATGGTGAAGGGTGCAAAGTTCGCGACCAATGTGTCTCCTATGCCTACTCGTTCTGTGGACGTGCAGTAGTCGCGATTGATTTGTCCGCGCAGAACTTAGATGAGCTTGAGAGTGACCATTGGCTTTCAACCGGGACAATGTACAGCTGCTGAAACTTAACGAAACAGCTTATGTAGAGCCGGCAGACAGTACTTCGATTCGCCTCCGGCCCACGCAGCCCGCGCTGATCAGTGCAAGCGGCGCTGGATTGGTTCACCGCCCCGTTGTGCGGCCCTGTTTCCGGGTCCGTAAAGCCTTTCAAATTCCAGCCTCGCGTAGAGGGGCCTTACCGGTAACTGATCGCACAAACTATGGCAACTACACCAGCATGTACAGTGTTGGTTTGCATTTGTAATGCGAGGGAAGCAAAGTTGCCGCATAACAGGACAAACACGAAGGCAACTATCAGTTGGCATGTCATGGCGGCGGTGCAGCAAAGTGTCGGAATCCTGAGAACGAAAGTTTGTTTTCTGCAGCCATATGCACTGCTTGTGCTTGTTCATGTCTGTTGTGATGTGCTTTCACAAACCAGCACAGTTTCGACGACGAAAAAAATTGTCTTCAGGTTCTTGTGTGTTGAAGTCGCACATTTTCAGAGCTTCGGGTCCATTACTGAGCCGGGCTTGGACGCTGTCACGGCGAAGCCTTGAGGGCAGTTGTTCCGCCTGGGCCTTGGCGTTTCCCAAATACGCAAGATTCTTGTGGTGCAAGGACCTCTGAGTAAAGACCCAGCAAGTTCGGAATCCCACCCCCCCTCCCCCAACATGGTGTATGTTGCTCCTAGGAAGCATTGCGCTTGTACATGGGTAGCTCCCTAAATTAGGGTGCCTTTTGGAGTTCTTCGTATGCGGGTGCCGTACTACCTATCGGGGATCCAAAAAGCGACCCTAACTCAGAGAACTACCCAGAGATGGTAGCGATGTCGACTTCTTGAGGTCAAGGTCTTTCAAGCTTTCGCTTGGTAGTGTGCTGGTATCTTCCTGACTCTGGCCCGAGGGTCTGTTAAGAAGCAAAGGTGTGGTTGGACGCATTGATGACTCCGATTCTGACTGCCTTCCATGATGAATATGAGCATCTATTCTTCAAAAGTGTCAACGTTCAGATATTTCAATCCGAGGGTTGTAAGCCGCAAAAGACCCTCCGCAGCACCTTGCAAACTTTCTGCACCACATCATATCACAGCATATCATATCGTATTGTTGAACATATGATGTCACATCATATCGTACGGGTATCGTATCGCATCATACCAGGTCATTCGGGTCAGATCAGATCAGATCAGATCAGGTCATATCAGATCACATCAAATCACATCAGATCATGTCATCTCATGTCATGTCAGATCATATCATATCACATCCTGTCATATCTTATTGTTTTAAGAGTATCTATTATGCATTATATAATGTTTCGTGGCAATACCCTATATCAAGCTACATCATGCTGAAGTATCGTATGAACACCAGCAAGCTATGCAGTCCCAAGCCTCAGACTGGACCTGAGCGCCTCAGATGAAAGTTTCAGACACAGGGGGACAAAGTTAAGACTCCTATCAGGCCAAACACCTTGTCTTATCCTCCAAACTCCCTACGCACACCCCAACCCCCAAACTTCGACCTCTGTAAACCCTTGTTGGAACCCCAAGCCCCTAGACCAGTCTTGAGGCACAGCTCGGCTCGGGATTTTCGCTGCGCGCTGCTTTTCCTCGCGCTCGCGCAGCCGCAATGCCCACCGACGGCGTCCGGCAGCTGGGTCCCTGGTTTTCTGCACTTGCAAGGGTACCTTTGCGGGTAGGCTTCCGTGTTTGTGTTTGGGTTTCTACAAGGGTTGCTGTGGTCCATGTGGTTTAGGACTTCGGGCTATTGTGGAGAGCAGTCTCACGTTCCAGACCACATGTTGTCTTATCTTGTTGCAGAGTGGTTGTGGTCATACCTCTGCGGGGGAAGTTTGAGGGTTAGGGATTCCGGTCATGCACTCAACCACAACCCCCATCACCCTTAGAACCATTTCCTTCCACACCCAGAGCGTATAAAAAACTTGAACCCTAAGCCCAAGCCCTCTAGCTCGAGCTTGAGTCCTGGTCCAAAATTCAAAAAAAAAACGAATCGGAAGCCGATTTCCAGGTTCACTTCACTCTTCAGTCGCCCTGGCTGGTTGGATCTTTTCTGTGTTTCGGAGTGGGGTTCCCTTTTGAGGCTAGGGTTTAGGCTTTGGGGTTTGGGGTTTAGGAACCCTAAACCCTAAACCCTAAACTCTATTTCCTTCCAGGTTCTGGGACATTTTCAGGTGGGTTTGTACCGTTATAGGAGCCTTCGAGAAGGTCTATATACCTTACTATATTATAGAAGCCCTATAGAAGCTCCATATATACCCTAAACTCCCCACCTGTAGGTTCCTTTAACAGGTCCTGTTGGCTTGATAAGAGGGTTTCCGAAAATAGGGGACCCTAACATAGTACCCTAAAGTCGTAGGATCCTTACTATAAGGACCCCAAAATAAGGTGCCCCCTGTTTTGGGAAACTCCCATAAGTCTCTCCCTCGTTCGCCTTTACGAGGGTGCAATCGGGGCCTTGAGGTTTCGGCGGAGGAGCGGGAGGTGCAGGAGGAGGAGAAGTCGTAGCAGTAGTCGTAGTAGTAGTCGTAGTAGTAACTTAGTAGTAGTAGCGGTAGCAGTAGCGGGAGCAGCAGCATCGGCACCATCATGATCATGTTCAGAATCATCGTAAGCTTAGTAGAGAGTGCGTACAGCAAACCGGGAGTCACCATGAACAGCCTAAGGTATTTGTTCGAGCACTTCCATGAGGAGGAGTTATCCTTACAGTGGCAACTAGCAGACAGCGGGTGTATCGAGAGTCGCAATAGTCATGGGCCGCAGCCAGCCTCGTGGCCTCGTAATCCTCATCTTCTACCTCATCCTCGTCCCCATGTTCATCTGCATCCGTGCTCTACTGCTAAGGATCACCAGGCACTCCATTAAAGACTTATTGGGCTTGACGTGGCCTAACGGGGTTTCAGGCCAGTGGGTTCGATGTGTATACTTAGCGCATGTGGGTTGGGGTCCCAAAACGGTAGATCTGCAAGCAGCTTTGGAACCAGGGTTCCGGGGAGAGACTTCAAGAGCCCCGACGTGTGCCAGGAAAAAATCTCCTAGTCAAAAGCCGGCGGCCATGTGCAACCTTCTTCGAGTGCCACCCTCATTTTGCGCAGTCAGCTGAGGGCGCGATTGCTTGAGCAGGTGCTTGCCTTGATGGTGACAGTTGTCGTGGGTTGAAAGAGATGATGACATTGCTGAAGACGATGGCGACGACGGCGATGACGATGATGACCTTTGGCAGGATGGTGGTGTCCGTGTCTTAATGTCCGTGTCAGAGCTTTCCTCGCTAGCACATGGGTAGTTCTCTAAAGGAGGGTCCTTTATTTTGATCCCCTTTAGAGAACTACCTAAACCCTAAACCCTTGCTGCACATGGGTGCAAGCCCTGATAGGCCCCCTTAAGCCGGGGAAGCAGACTGTAAACCCAACACCCTGAACCCTGAACCCAATACCCCTAAACCCTAAACCCGAAGTTTGGGATTGAGGGTCATCCTATCTACTCTGCCCAGTTTCGGGTTGAGGGTTTGCAGCTTGGGGTTCACTTTGGAGCTTAGGTTTCTTTTTTGGAGGTTTACGGGTTGAGGGTTAGGGGCTTCGGGAAGGCTCAAATGCCCGTGAAGTGGGGGCTTAGGCTTTTAGGGGTGTCGGGCTTGGGGTTTAGGGTTTAGGACCCGTCAACCCTCGAGGCTCATCATACCAGAGCCCACAGAAGTCTTCGGCCAAGCAACGCACAGAGAGCATGACACCCCTTCAGCCACGGTTTAGGGTTGAGGGATATAGGGTTTTGTGGGGTTTAGGGGAGTTTCCCCGTCGACATCCGGAGCCCCCCCTCAGTCCCTCGATAGAGAGGCCCTTACCCCTAAACCCCAAACGCCGAGACCTCAGGGCCTACACCTTCAGCTGCATAGCCCGAAGCGCCGTTACATCCAAAACCCGAAAACCCCAATCCCTGAACCTGAACCTGGGTTTTTGATAAGGGATGATGTAGTTTCAGCTACCATAGTAAGGAGGCCATACTATTTACGATAGATCCCCATTATGGTAACCAAAGAGAACATCCCTTAACAAGAGCCCAGTAACCTTAAGCCTTCAAGCCAGAAGCCCAAAGCAACGACTTGCCTAGGATGGCTCTCCCCCTGGTGCTCTTCGTACTGCTGGTTCGCATGGGGAGACGTTTTCTGTTGGGGTTCCGTGAGGTTCTCTTCGGGTTGTGGTGCAGGGTTGAGGAGTATCCCTAAACTCCCAAAGCCCAAAACCCCAAACCTTCAAAGGGTTCCAGGGGGTCCCAACTAAAGAGTTGAAGATGTTACCCTAAACCCTAAACCCTGGTTGGGGCGGGTGGGGACCGCACTTTTCGCGCTTTGGTTCTTTTTTGTTGCTCTTCAGGGCGTGCTGTGGGCCTCCGTCTCTTCCTGACTAATGCCACAGAGGTCTGGTTTACGTGTGGTTGTATCAGTTTAGGGTTTAGGGTTTAGGGTTTAGGGTAGCTATATCCCCTCATCGTCCCTACATAAGTATTCCGTGATGTCCAACGAAACCCGTGCCGAAACTCGTGCACATTTACGGAGGCCTCGCTGCTATGCCCAAAGGTCACGGAAGCGCATTTCAAGCCGAGATTCCAACAAAAGCTTTACCACCCCTAAGCGCTAAATGTCATTTCCCTCATGGGATCCCTAAAACCCTCATAGGCACGGGTTCTGCAACCGGAAGTTGTTTAGGGCTCAGGGTTGAATGATGTCTATGTTAGCTACCATCGACTGGAGTTCAGTTGTCTTGGGTATTTTGTCGCTTCCTGAAGCGTGAAGAGGTCTGAATTACTATTGCGCCCCCGTGGAGGTTTGCCACCCGAAGCTTCCAACAGCTCGCTGTGCTGTCATTTCTTCAGAGCTCATCTCTCAACCTAGAACCCTGTTTCCCAGGCATGTGCATTCATCCTGCCAGAAGCATCGTTGAAGAGTGACCCTGCATCTGTCAGGTGTACGTCCGCTCTGTGTACGAGCCGGTTACGCCGGGGGACCTATTCAGCATTCAATCCCCAGAAGCCTAGCCGGATGCTACGACCCTGAGCCCTCTAAACCTTAATCCCCTAGTTCTTGAACCCTAAACCCGAGTTCCTTGAGCCCTAGTTCTCACACTTTACATCATCCCTGCAGCAACCACCCTTCTTCAACCTTAAGCCCCTCCACCCTGAAGCCTAGCTCTCTTTTCAAGGAAACTACAGGTGGGGAGTTTAGGGTATATAGGGCTTCTATAAGGCTTCTATAAGGCATATAACCTTCTAGAAGGCTCCTATAACGGTAAGTACCCACCTGAAAATGTCCTAGCTCTCTTTTTCTTGAACCTTCAACCCCTCCGGGGGTAGGGTTTAATGAAACCTTAAACCGGTCTAGGAGGGTGAGTTTTCCAGGGGACCCTGGCGGACGCCCAGAGTCCACAGTCAGAGGATTGTTTGGATTACGAGAGCCCCATAAGACCCCTCGCAACACCTGAAACAGCCCAAGAGGCCTAAGCCTTAATTTAAAATCTGAACCCTGAACCCTAAACCCTGAACCCCTAAACGCTAAACCCCTAAACCCGGAACCCTAAACCCCGTCTCAGCCCCACCGAAAGAAGGAACCCGCAATCGAAGCCTGGACGCTGTATGCAATAGTAATAATTACCTCTACTATTTTTTTGGGGGGTTCCTTATTATCCTTATTTCAGATAATATACACCCCAAAACCCTATTCTAATTCTTCAGGCCCCTACATTACTTCTATGCCACTCGCGAGTTCCCATCAGGGCCTTAGGGTTTGGGGTTTCGGGTTTTCGGGTTTTCGCCTGGACAAAAACTTCGGGTCCCCTCTATAAGTTTCAGGGGAGTTCTCCAAATTAGGGTCCCTTTGTGAGTCCCCAATATAGTGCGGCACCCTTATATAAAAAAGAGCCCTAAACCCTAAAAGGGACACCAAAAAAACGAGAACTACCCAAAAAGGCTCCTGCAAGCATAAGGTGTATTGCAGGAACGTGATTAAGAAACCCTGGCCCTACGACCCCAGAGTATCAGGTTCATATGGGTAGTTCTCTAAATTAGGGTCAGTTTTAGGGTCCTTTTTTGTAGGATTATTGGGGTGCCGTACTAAGTTGGGGACCGAAAAAGGAAAAGGGACCCTTGTTTAGAGAACTACCCATATTAAGAACCCTAACAAAGGCCCAGGGTTTCTCAATCAGTACCCTATCTTGGGGTTCAAGGGTTTAGGTGTTCAGGGGTGTAGGGTCTAGGGCACCAAAGCACGGAGAGAAGCAGGTGCCTTACAGAAGCCATCCCTGGACCGTTAAACCCCCAAAGGAGTAGGGTTTAGGGTTTAGAGGGTCCCGTAACCCCAAAGAGCCACAAACCTTCATCCCAAATCTTGAAGACAGAAGCTACTGATCTCAGCCCCACAGTCAAGATCAACTCGAGTTTGGGGTTTACCGTTTAGGGTTTTGGGGTTTAGGGAAGCCAAAAGGCTTAGAACCCTCCTAGAATCCTCCTTAGCACCTCCTGGAAGCCTTAAACTGTCGAAGCAGAGCCTCGCCTGCGCAGGGTGGGTCCAAACTACTACAAGAACAACTTGCATCGGCCCGAGTTGAGCTCTGGTATGCCTTTGAAGGGATTGTCGCTCTTAAGGCTTGTGCTGAGGTTCCCAGAGACTCCAAAATCTCATTTATGACAGAGTACACCTCAAGTCGCGTGAAGGACCCCCCCCAAGGATTTCAGGTGTATTGAGTGAAGGGGTTTCAGGTTTATTAAGTGAAGGGGTTTGGAGTCTTGGGTTTGAGGGTTTTGTGCTTGCGCCCGGGAGGGTTTCATTGTCAGACGGCTTCGGGTATGCATGGAAATACGCGTCTGTGGCATTGTATTCAGTATACGGAACACATGCATGGCAATCTGTGCTTGCATCAGGGCAATGCATTATGTGTCAATATACGTATGTATGTATGTATGTATGTATGTATGTATGTATGTATGTATATATATATACACACATGTGTGTGTACATACTTGCGCACGCGTTTGTCGTGCGCATGACGAAGTACTTGTGCAATACATATTCATATTCGTACGCACATTCATGCATGCATACATACATACATACATACATACAGACAGACAGACATCTACATTTACATACAGCTAAACTTAGCATATATGCACAACTTGTTTGTGTATATATATATACATATAATGATTATGTATTTGCACATATGTATATATACACATGTATACCTTACTTTTCACATATATATATATGCACACATGTACGCACACATACATACATATGTATATATATATATACACATACATATATGTATACATGTATATACATGTCTCTGTGTGTGTGTGTGTGCAAGTGTGTGTGCGTGTGTTTGTATAGACATACATATCTGTATACATACATACATACATACATGCATACATACATACATATACATACACATATACATATACATATACATATACATATACATATACATATACATATACATATGTACATATATCTCGGACGTATACATATACCCCGTTAGATGTTTCATTTGGAAGCATTTTTTCAATTTTCGCAGGTGCGTCGGCTCGGCTCTGAGCCCCAAGCCCTCGCCGCCAAAGCCCTGATCTCTAAACCCCCCAACTCCAAAGGCAGAGGCCAGAAAACCCTAAGACCCAAAACCCCAACCCCTGAAGCCTCACCCTCAATCCCAGAGCCCTAAGTCCTAAACCCGAAACCTTCAATCCCGGAACCCTAAACTTCGACTTTGACCCCAACAGCCTGAAGTCCTAGACCCCAAAGCCCTTATAGGAACCTTCAGAAAGGAGCCCTTACAAGGCGCCCCAAACGCCTAAACCCTAAACCCTAAACCCTTTAAGCCCTAAGCCCCAAAAAAGGACCCTTAAAAGGGACCCGAAAGCCCTCAACCCCAAACCCCAAAGCCCCAAGCCCAAAGCCCCAAGCTGCCTAGATCTCAGGCTGACGCCTATCGGCGCATCCTTTATGGGCGAGGCTCTGGACTCTAAGGCCCGGGGATGAGAGCGGCCGTTGTGAAAATTTTTCCGGCCTTTTCAAAGGCTTTAGGCGGCTTTAGGGTTTAGGGCTTTTGGGGGTTTAGGGTTTAGGGGTTTAGGGTTTAGGGGTTTAGGGGTTTAGGGGTTTATAGGGTCTAGGGTTTCTGCGGGGGCTCCTCTAAGATTTGAGTTTCTGTAAGGCTTGCTTCCTTCAACTTTTTTGCAGGGTTTTGGAGTTAGGTGTTAGGGATGAATATGAGGAGTTCCTCATTGCAACTATACCGCAACATTGCCAAACATCTAATTCTAACTATGGCGGTCCCCCACATTGGGCTTTCTGAGGGTGCTAGAGGCATTTGCAGGGTTCTCAAGGGCTATATAGGCTGTTGTATGGGTTTTACAGTTACAAGAAGGGATGTGTAGTTCTTCTTTAAGCATGTTTTGCTGAGTTTTGACAGTGTCTCAACGGTTTGAGAGAGCTTTCAGGATGTCAAGGGCTTTGCGGAGTTGTACAGAATTTTGTAGGGCTTCGCAGGGTTTTGTTGGTGTAAATGCAGGGCTTTCAGGTGTTTGTAGAGGGGATTTGTAAGAGCTTCTACAGGAACTTGGTCTACAGGCTTGGGGTTTGAGGTTAGGCATTGGGATGTCGCGTGTAGCGTGTAGGCTTTGAGATCTAGTTGTGCGAGTCAGTTTAGGCGGGTAAGAGGCAGCTTGGGCGGTTCGGTTTTCGTCTTCGGGATTAACATACAGACTGCAATGCATGAGTATGAAGGTTGAGGGTTGCACTATCCAGACCAGTTGCGGCGGCAACACTACTTGGCAAGGCCCCCGGTTCCCAAGTCCACAATAGAAAACCAACGCCCTCAACCCTCAACCCTGCGCTTAGAGGTTCATGGGTAGTTTTGAGTGAGGTTAGAAGTCCTCTCACATAGGATATAACTATAGTTATTTTACTTATAAGCCTTATAACCCTTAAACCCTAAACCGCCTAAACCCCACTTGTAGCTCCAAGCATCCTTGACCCAGCACCCAGTGAGGCACTTACGGACAACAATGCGAGCCGCAGGCAGTGGGAGGCGGGCGGACCGCATTACATTTAGGAGCTCGATTAAGAAACCCTGACCCTGTAACCCCAACTTGTTCGGATTCATTGAACGAACCCCAATAAAGACCCAGGGTTTCTTAATCAGGTTCCTTCATTAGAGTCTATGTCTTTTTGGGTTTGGGTGCGTGCGCTTGTTCCGCTATCGCCAGCAGCATGTACCAACGATATGTATCTTTCAAGAGATGCGGTGAGGCTCGAGCATTGAGAAATGCCGGGAAATAGGTCAGGGGCTAAAGCCGTGGATCTTCAGCCCCTGAAACTTGTAAACCTTGAGGCCGAGACCCTTGCCCAGCTGGAAGTCATACAGGGGGCCTTATTGGTTAGAAAGGGATCTAGGGGTAGTAGGATCCTCAAGGCATAATATTACTTAGGATCCATGGCCTTGAGAGTCAGCCCCACAACGAGATGAAGCATGACTGCAAGTTTTCGAACGCACCCTGCCCCCACAGCTGGGTTGAACGGTTGATTTTTTCAGAGTTTCGATACCCGAGGCATCGAAACGACCCCTTGCTTCAGGTTGAGGGAGTAAGACGTAGACACGTACTGAGATTGCGATAGATTTAATTATGAGCCCGATATCCAAAGCCTTGATTTCGAAGTTGCATCCCACATCCTGGAGTGTTCGACCCTATCCCCTAATCCCTAAACCCAAAGCCCCAGGCCCTAATCCCTCGTCCCTAAATCCTAAATCCCTAAACCCCAAGCCCTGCACCCCAGTAAACACCTTAAGCCAGCCTTCGTCGTAATGCCCAATTCACCCCATTATGCCCCAAAAGGCCCTTGCACGCCCAACTAGAGCAGGATTCTTGGGGTATACCCTAGAATAGTCATGAGGGAAGTACAAGAAGCTAGGAGCCCTAAACCCTAAACCCCTGAACCGTAAGCCAAAACAAGGAAGAACCCAAAACCCTAAACCCCTGAACCCTAAACCAACAAAAAGAAGAACCCTAAACCCCAAACCCTGAACCAACAACAAGAAAGACCCCAAACCCTAAACCCTAAACCCTGAACCCTACGCCAAAAAAAAGGAAGAACCCGAAGCTGAACAGAGCCGCCAGCCCGAAGGACACGCAACGAAGCCCATTTCCCCAGGCTTCGTCGTCGGGCTTAGGGTTCGTGGTCTAGGGTTTAGGGTTTGGGGTTTAGGGTTCATGGGTTTTGGGTTTAGGGTTTAAGATTCATGGTCCAGGGGCTTAGGGATCTTCTTCGAGTCTTCCAACAGCCAAAGCCTACAACCGGTTATTGTTATTAGTATCATTACGATTACTACTAGTATTACTATGGTTGCTTTTCTCATTATTCTTATATTAGTGTGATTGCAACATTGTTATTATGATCATTGCTGTTATTGCAATTAGTATTCTCATGATTTTGATTCTCTTATGAAGCCCCTAAACCCTAAACCCTAAACCCTAAACCCCAAACCCTAAACCCTAACCCCTAAACCCCTCGATCCTCCATAGTTCCCGGTGAAAGCGCTCCCCATCATCCCACGGTGACGGCCTTCATAGTAGGAGCGCTTGTGCCCAGACCGCCGGGAGGCTAGAAAGTAGAACCCCTAATTTGGGGAGTTCCTTAAAGGGGCTCCTTAAAGGGATCTGTAGGGCTTTAGGGTTTCATATGAAAGAGTTTAGGGTTTAGGATCTAGTAGAACCCCTTAATTTGGGACCCTATACTACTAAAGGGTACTTTATAGGAATGCCCTTAAAGGATCTACTTTTTTGGCTCCTCCCGGGGGTCTGGGAGATGACCCGCGGAGGGCTTGGGGTGTTTGGTAGTCTTCAACTCAAGGGCCTCCCTCTTGGTCCAAGGATCCAGGATGCAGCTTTCTCTTTGGGAGGGGCCTTTCTTGGGCCTTTCAATGCCCTAAACCCTAACCCCTAATTTTGGGAATTTGTACCCGGGTTTTGTTGAGCTAAACATCCAAGCCCTCATGGCCCGAAGCCATAAGCCCTAAACCCTAAACCCTAAAGCCTAAAGCTTAAAGCTTAAAGCCTAAAGCCTAAAGCCTAATCACCCCAGAAGACCCACGCCCTGCTAAACTTCAGGAAGCTGTCCGTGGTTTAGGGTTTAGGGGTTTAGGGGTTTAGGGTTTAGGGTTTAAGGTTCAGTACTATCTTGGGGACTTACACAAAAGGGACCCAGATTAAATTAGGGACCCAGATTTAGAGAACTACCCATGTGGCCTTGTGCCTCGTAGAGTTGTTTAGGGTTTAGGGTTCAGGGCAGCTGACCACAAGAAGCACCTCAACCCTAAACCCTAAACCCTAAACCCTAAACCCTGAACCCTGAACCCTAGAACTCCAGGCACAGAATCAGAGCGAACCGGTGCCAAGCGCGAGACTGCAGCAAGCGGGTCTCAAGCCATGAACAGCTTGAATCCTTAGCGGGTTCTTCTCACGAAGACCCAGAACATCCAAAACTCTAAACCCTAAACCCTTGTCAAGATCCCAAACCCAAAAACCCCAACCCAAAACCCTAAGCCCTAAACCCTAACACCCTAACGCCCTAACGCCAAAGCCCTGAAGCCCTGTAGCCCAAAGCCCCGGGAGGCCTAAAGGCCCCAAGCCCCAAACCCTAAACCCTAAACCCTAAACTTAAACCCTAAAGCCTGCATTCACCTTCTGATAACTTGGGCTGCCAGGAGTCGATCCTCATGCAGGTGGCCGAGGATGGGATGCTTCTCTAGGTAGGCCTTTGGGATAAGGTTTGGGGTTTAGGGTTTTCCCTTATTGGGCTGAAGAGGATCTAATTTACGAATATTTTTCAGAGGCTTTCAGGGGCCAACCTAGTTCTAGTTCCAGATCTCAAGCTTTCGTTTCTCCGTCAGCCTACGGGCTCGAGTGTTGAGTGTAGGGTTACTGGGTGTAGGCCAAAGCCCCCCAAACCTTAGCCCAAACCCTAGACCCTAAACCCTAAATCCTCTTAGTGCAAAGTAGCAGGCTCATCCTGGTAAGGACTTCTACTCTGTACGCAGGTGGAAAAGGGCCCGTAAAAAAAAAACCCTAAATCCTAAACCCTAAACCCTAAACCCCAGACTCTAAGCCCCCTAAATCCCCAAGCCTCCGCTTGGAATTCCTCCAAAGAGGACGCCATCTGCTCCGATAGCTTCGCTGGACCTGCCGCAGATGCCTTAGAAGTGGCCGCGCCAGACACGATTCTTCGGGCTTGCGCTGGCCTTTTTTTTTGGGAGTTGTAAGGTTCAAGGCCTCTACTACGGGCGTAGACTCGAAGCTGGAGCCCGCGGAGCCTGTAGCGGGGAAGTAGGAGGAAAGAGAGCAAGCTCGGCTTTGACGCTTTGACAACAGTGTCTGAAGATCTTGCTGTATTGGTTTGCAGGATGCATCGAACCCCAACAAAGGAACCATGAATCAAGATCCCCACGACGGAATCCTTAGTTAAGACCCTGAAGAAGGAACACTAAGCATCCTTAGTAAGGAACTGTTGGATCATCATCATCATCATCATCATCATCATCGTCTCTCTCTCTCTCTCTCTCTCTCTCTCTCTCTCTCTCTCTCTCTCTCTTTCTCTCTCTGCACTTTCTCTCTGTCTCTCTTTGTCTCTGTCTCTCTCTATCTTACGATTGGGGTCTGAGGACTCCCATCTCGAGGAAACAGTTTCGAGGACTCACCCCGAGTACTGCCGTTTCGGAGATCAACCAGTGATATGGAAAAGAGGATTCACGAAGATGATGGCCGCTCTGCTGCCTAGCTTGAGCTCTGCCTTGCAAAGCTTTGGGATTATGTGGCAAGCAAACATTGAGAAAAGCTGGAATCAGAATAAGGAACAACCATGGATATGGACTCCCTGCGGAAAGCCCTAGCGCTGGAAGGCTCCTTGCACCCGAAGCTCGTGTCACATGTGTTCTGTGCAGGCGCATGTGCCAAATGAACTGTGGCGGGTGTTTGGTGGCTGAATAGTGTGTAGGGGGAACTTAACGGAAGCGAAATTCCGATAAGGCGCTTGCTGTGCACCGGTTTGCCATGGATTTGTCGTCTCCCATGCGAGAACGAAGCTTTGCAGCGTGCGGTTGCAAGTCGAACGTGGAGTGTCTTGCGCGTGGGCAGGTGCGCTTTTGTCCCAGCAGCACATTGGTCCGTCGTGAGTTCTTGTTGTTTGTCAGGGCAACGGAAGCCAGAGAAGAAGTCTTCAAGCGTGGATTCTGTGCATGTGGCACGGTGCAGGATTCGCGAAACTCGAGGGTCCGCTCTTCGAAGCTTTATGGAACCCCGGCTGACAAGCTCTTAGATCGATGCACACGTCATGTCACCCGGAGACCACGTTGAAGCAGCAGTAATAGTGGAATCTCATCCAAGGCGATCGCTCGGGAAGGACATCCATGAAAGCTAGGATTCTTTGTTGTTCCATACTATCTATAGTAAGTTGTTGCCTTGCCAAAACTGCTTCAGCTTGAGAGTGCTTTGAAAAGGTCCACTTGCATCCGACCACGCAGACAGGCTTGCATTCAGGGAATCGGAAGCAACTTTCGCCTGGAAGAAGCAGGCCGGAAACAGCAAACGCTCCGCCAGTAGAGCTCAGCCATGAGAACTTGAGACTGACCACAAAAGCTGACACTTTCTCAAAGTTTGGGCCTTGCGAGTTTCTTCGAGATACAGCTTCCTCTTCTAAAGGGCCGGAATTTGTCAGCACTTGACGATATGCTGGTGGAGGCACTGCTAATAAGCAAGCTGTAAACCCATAGTGGTTCGAGATCCAGGCCGAGAGCGCGATGCACAGAACTACATGTTTTCGAAACTCAGCTGCGGATGCGCCGACATGTTCTCCCAGCATAAACCTGTGGCACCGCAGGAATCTGTGGATGTCCGCGCTTTCCACAGGTCGTGATTCGATGTTCATTCCTCTACTAATTCAGACCAAAGCACGCAGCTCCCATCTTGCTGGCAGGCTTCTCCGGTTGCTGAAGTTGCACCTGCTTTGTGGCAGCTTGCCGGACCTTACATCCGGAGATCGAATTCGTCCTCCTTTGGAACCAGAGCGGGGCTTCGTCGGAGTCATTGCTCCTCAGCTGAGTTATTCTAGCTCGTTTGGGGCTTCTCGATCTTGAGTACGCTGGGGAGTTGGAGACTCTGATGGCTCCTTCCACATCCGCAACAACAATCCCGCTTGAACCGAGGATTGGAACCCAAGGCTGGTTACTAGTACTCGTCTATGGAGCTGGAGAGTACATCCCGGATCATTTGCTGCCAAACAGGACTGTCCGGGAGAACTACTTCGAGCGGACAGATGATCTGGATATATTCCTCAGCCACAGGCATCCTGCAATGAAGATGCGTGGCTTGTCAGCATCGCTCTGCTTTATCAGCTGCCTGCTTCGTGTGCCCACAGTGCTTGCATATCCCTTGTGAGCATAGAACACAAGTGCGTGATCAGCGAGGACGCGTGTAAAGTGGAGTATCCTTCGCACTGCTGTGCAGAGCAAGCTTGCAAGTGACAGAGCCAGGCTGGGTGCACTGCAGCGATGTGGGCAAGGCGCCGCACTTTGATGTTTGAGGTAGTCTTGCGGTAGATTCGTTCGGGGTGCTGTTGCAGCCATCAGACCAGAAGTTGCTGCAAGCATGCGACTTGAGCCCTCCTCGTGCTTCAGGCCACAATTCTCAGATTAGCAGTGAAGTATCAGCTTCACCCCTTACCGGTGGAGGACACAATGCAGCGCCTTGATTGCTTGTCGTCGTTGATGGTCGTCGCACGTGTCCGTGCAACGGCGATTGTGGCCATGTCTCAAGGTTGCAGCAGCAGTCCATGCCAGTGATGCGGATTTACCACCACAATTTTTTCATTATCTTGCCCTTGCTGAGACTTACCACGCCGCTTGGTCCACGGATGATGGTTGCACATTTTACATGGCGAACGATCCCAGAGAGTACTGTTACAGTAACCGGGTGACATCGCTCAACTCGAGATTTACCAGGCCAGCTAGAAATGAGCTCGAAAGATTCGAGCGAGCCCGTCATGATCGAGACGGTGACGAGACGTTGCCAAGGCAGAAGTGTGCAGTTGTAAAGCCTTTGCAGCAGCAGGGTGTTCGATGTCGTCGTGGTTTGTGGCCGGCACCGGTGGATGTTTCCAGGCGCGCAAGCAGCCGTTCGCTCGTCTTGGATCCAGATTCTGAGCTGCTTTTCAGTTGTTGCCAAAAGCTCGTTGACTTTCGTTCTCTGATCTATTCGCCGAAGCACATGGAAGCTTGCTAGGACAGCCAGGCTCCTTGTGAGGTGTGCATTGAGCAGGCAGGATGGGATGCGATTGCACCTGTTTCCAATGGGCTGAAGTCAAGATGCGCCAACGTACAGCTGGTGTGCAGGGACGGGTGGCACTTTTCGTGGCTGGCCCACCAAAGTTTGACACGGTGCCGCGAGGCTGCGCTAGTTGATGACTGGAGGAGGCTTTTCGAATTGCAGAAGCTAAGGATCAGTGTGCAGACAAAGTGGGTGACACATCAGTCGGACGATGGTACCAGTCAACCTTCTGAATCGCCACGTCTGAGCGAGATAAGGCTTTGCTGTTAGTGCCAGCGGTTTGTACTCGTCTGAGCAGACAGCTCTTACAACACTGGGGTAAGCTGACAACTGCATCCAGCTTGTGCTCCGCTTCACCAAAGTGTGGCGAACCGTGCAGGTGCTGCAGGCGAAGACGGCGCTTCGGCGGCAGAAGTGCCCGGACGTTGCTTGCTTGCAGCGCAGGCAGGAGGTTCGCAATATTTTGACGTGTTGATGAGTCCAGTCGGACAATCCAAGAGGAGGACACGCCTTGTCAGTCTTGTTTTTGTGTTTGTTTGTATTTTAGTATTTTTGTTTGAGGGAGGGGGGGGGGGGTCCCGGCGCGGTGGTGCATAGGAAGCCAGGGAGGCGGGAAGGAAGGGAGGAAGGAAGGATGTGAGTCTGGAAGGGAGAGAGGGAGAGAAGGAGGGAGGAAGGCAGCAAGATAGTCCAGCAAAGGGGGGTTGGCAAGAAGCCAGCATGGGAGGAAGCAACGCAACTGGGGAAGCCTCAACGAAGCCATGTGTTCGTATATACAGTTATATACGTATAGTTACACATATATGTATGTATGTATGTATGTATGTATGTATGTATGTATGTATGTATGTATGCTGCTGTTTTGTGCTTCGGGCA
>CAJNJA010005715.1:0-10403 GCA_905231915.1 Symbiodinium necroappetens
AGTTCAGAGTTTCGGAAGTTCCCGTGGTTCATACCTAGAGAATCCGTCGGCGTTTATTTTCGCCGCCAAGAGAATCGGCGATTATTTTCGCCGCCCAATCCCAAAACCGCCGACAATAATCAAAAGCGCCGACACAGAAACAAAAACGCCACCAGAGACATTAGACTCATGATGTTAAGACAAGAATACATACACTCTGGACAACAAGAGCATGAAGTCTTAGCCTCTTAGCCAAAAACTGAAGCCCTGAAGCCCTGAAAAAGGGTTTAGGGTTCAGGGTTTAGGGTCTAGGGGAAGTGGTGTTGTGACGAAGACCTGGGAATTCGAGCTTGAGGCTGCTTGGGTGGGGTCGAAAGGCGGAGGTTTCAATGTTGGGGAAGTGTTGTGGCTCAGAGCTGTTCAACCTACTTTGCTTTCAGAGAACCCTGAAGCCCTGAACTTTAAGCCTTAAGGACCCTAAACCTCCAGAGCCCAGTGCTTCGTCAGAGAACCCTGAAGCCCTGAACCTCAAGCTCCCCTAAACCCCAACCCCCCCGGCACTCGAACCTTCATCTTTTGGCGGCCATTCGGTGCCGAGCTGCTGCTGGAGTCTGCGATGCAGCCCTGGTGCTCCTTGGGCCTTTGGCCTCCTGTACTTATTATGCCCAGACCCTAAACTTATACTGTTGTACTTATAAGGGATGGTATACTTAGAGCCCGTGGAGCAATTCAGAGCCGCATCTTTCGCTTGGATCGATCCTGTCGATGCCTCCGGATTAGGGCAGCCTTCTTCAGAAAGTGCCTTTGCAGCACCCTCTTGTTGATCGTCGTGACCGATACCTTGAGCGACAAAGCACAAATTCGGCCGAGGAGGTCCCCACCCATTTCACAGTTCCAGGTGATAGGGTTGGGGATCAGCTTTGCCTCGGTCAGCAATGCTACCCGGAGTTCATATGCCACATGATGGATGGCATGGTACTTGGGCTTCAATGCAAAGAAAGTCATGCCCATCGTCAGGGCATGCTGAGCGAGATGCTGGTATCCCGAAAGCACCGACATCAGTCGCAAGTACAGGTTCTGTGCACATGTCCTCCGTAGCCAAAGTCCATGTTTGTACATGAGATTGAAGGCCTTCTGGGACTCCCCGATCGTCTTCTTCAGTACACGAAACATAACAGCATGTGCAGCCGGCAAGTTCGGTCTTCTCAGCAGGATCGTGAGATAGAAGCTGAGATATTCCAACAAAAGCATGGTGTCCGACCCTTTCGTGTTGGACCATGCAAAGTCGGAAAGCCTCTTCAGATTGAAGAGCGATGCCGAGAAATACCGCACTGCTGCAGATTTCCCAGCCGCCAGCCGCCAGAGCCTGAAATGTTGGAAGCACCGGATGAGCCTCGCCCGGAGATTTGTCTCATCTCCGCCATTTGGATCATCATAATATCCAAGGCGAGCCAATAAAACCAGGGACCCACAAATATCTCGCCCAAGGCCAACTTTGTAAAGATGAAACATGTCATATTTCAGAACTCTTTCCGGTGCATCATCGTCGTGCGGGACAGTGCACAAAGCAGGTGTTGAGGCCCAAGGTCGCTGCTGATGAAGTGTCGAAGCCCAGGATGGCTCATGCGAAAGCTCATCAAAAGGAAGGGTTGGGCTCGTACCCGCCATACAATGTGCACAGACACCGTTGTAGCTCACCGGGCCCAAACGGGCATAGTATCGATTCAGATAAGCTATTTTCTCAGCGATCTGTTTCAGATCACCCTTGATTCCAACAAGGCAAGCCGTATAAACCTTCCCATTTATCTCTAGGCCTGAAGAAAAAAGCGTGGTGAGCTCGTCAGCCACTTGCTGTGTCATCTTCTCCAAGACTTCCGGGTGATGTTTATAAATCCAATCTGGAAGTCCAAACAGCACATGCCTGGTGAGGTAAGAATGGCCTTTGCATGTAGTGCTCTGCTTCAAGGCGGCCTCCTCCATCGGCGTGTACGGGCCGGCTGCTTGCTGGCCCGGAACAAACTGCTGTGGTGCTTTCTTCACATCTTCTTGACAAGTGCAAGTAAAGTCATCGGCCACGTCCATTAAACCAATCGGCGACTCGATGGCGACCACCACGAAGTTGCCTCGTTTCGGGCCCTTGCCTTCATCCGAATAAAAAGCCAATGGAATCGTGGTCCCGAGGTCCAGCCCTCGACCGAACACCGGATGGGTGCTGTGAGTCTGCCTGTAAGCCATCCAGTAGGCCTCCAGTTGGAACTCCAAAGAGTCGTTGCCTCCAGCCAGCAACGAACGATTCCGTTTCAAGAGATACAGCAGCCAGTCTTGGACTCGTATATAAGCAGTCTCAGCTTTCTCTCTATCGTCCAGAACGAAAGTCTTTTCGGTTATTGGCACAGGCAGGGATAAACCCCAGCGATTAAAAAGCCTATGGCAATCTCTCTCCTCGTTCGGGGCCTGTCGCCGCTTCTCCTCCGGCTGGGTCGGGTTCTGCATCTGGTTGATGCATCGCTTGGTGTCCTTGGCAGTGGCCTCGGCAGAGCTGAGTAGTTTCTTCGACAACGATTTGTAAAGCAGAAGCTTTTGAATTAATGGTGCGGGCTTAAGTATGCCATCCAGACTAGAAAGATAGAAAGATGATACTATTTAGGATTTCCTATTTCCTAAAACCCTAAACCCTTAACCGGGGACTGGTTTGCCGAAGCAGATCCAATTGGTCTTGGGACCCACTGGTTGCATTTGGGGTTGCTTTAGGGATCGAATTAGGTTGGGGATTGGTGTTTCCTGTGGCTTGCTTCGAGCTACAGACCCTCGGGCCTGCAGTGGTTGTGGAATTTAAGGATTCAGGGTTCAGGGCTTTAGAGATTTGGAGGGTTGACTTGCTGTCTTGTGGAGTTTCCCGGCTGGTTGCGAGAGTCCTGGATGCAAGACAGGGCCTTAGGGGTTTAGGGTTTTAGGGTTCAAGGGTTTAGGGCTTTAGGGTTCAAGACTTTAGGGGTTTAGGGGGGTCCGTTCTTCCTCGAAGACACACACACACACATACACGAGTCCTCAAAGAAGGTATGGCCTTGAAAGCTAGGACGTAGAGTTTTAGGGTTTTGGGTTTAGGGCTTTTGTTGTGGGGTTGGCTTTCTGGCTTTGTCGCTTGAATAGAGCAACATCAGGACTGGGTCCTCAGAGAAGGTAGGCCCTTGAAAGCTAGGATGTCGAGTTTTAGGGTTTGGGGTTTAAGGTTTTAGGGCTTTAGGGTTTAGGGTTCCGGGGTTCAAATCCTCAGGGCTGAATCCGAAGACAGGGATTTTAGGGCTTTAGGGTTTAGGGCTCCGGGGTTCAAATCCCCAGGACTGCAGCCGAAGACAGGGGCTTCAGGGCTTTAGGGTTTAGGGCTCCGGGGTTGAAATCCCCAGGACTGAGCCGAAGAGAAGGGTTTTAGGGCTTTAGGGTTTAGGGCTCCGGGGTTCAATTCCTCAGGACTGAAGCCGAACTAGTAGCAGTACTTGTCGTAGTAGTGTTCAAACAGCATAAGCATCACAGCAGCAGTAGCAGTAGCAGTAGCAGAAGTAGCAAGCAGCAGCAGCAGCAGCAGCAGCAGCAGCAGGAGTAGTAGTAGTAGTAGTAGTAGTACTTAGTAGTACTTAGTAGTAGTCGTCGTACTTGGAGGTTCATGGGTAGTGAAAAGTGGAGTTACAAGTAAGGGAACTATAGTTATAACTTATAACTCAAATTAGGGGACTTTCCACACGTTCTTTCACTGCCCATGAACCTCCAAGTAGTAGTAGTAGTAGTAGTAGTAGTAGCAGCAGCAGCAGCAGCAGTAGTACTAGTAGTAGGAAGCAGAAGACGGCCCCGCGTGGACTTGGAGCCTCGGCTTGGGAACCCTTGAACCCTAAAACACTAAAACCCTAAACCCCTAAACCCCTAATCGCCCATTCCCCTAATCCCCAACCCCTAAACCCTAAACCCCTGAAACCTAAACCCCTAAACCCTAATCCCTAAAACCCTGAACCTTTGAACCTCGAAACCCTAAACCCTAAACCCCTAAACCCCTGATCGCCTCATCTCCTAATCACCTAAACCTGGGTTGCCTGGGTTCTGGAGTACCATACTTGAAATTGGACCGGTTTCGAAAAGGAACCTGTATAAAATAAAAGTCTATACTTTTTTCTCCCTGGTTACTTCAAAGTCCAGAAACACCTAAACCCCTAATCGCCTAATCCCTAAATCCTAACCCCTAAAACCCTGAACCTTTGAACCCCGAAACCCTAAACCCTAAAGCCCTAAACCCCAAACCTTAAAGCCCTAGATCCTAGCTTCGAAAATCCCACCGAGGACCCCGGCACCCTCACCAAGCATCTCAGCATACTGTGCAGCTCGGCCAAACTTCTCATCATCGGAACCTGGCGTGAGATGGGATGCCGGGTTCTTTGGGTTTAGGGTTGAGGGGTTTGGGGGTTGGGCTTTAGGATTTGGGGTGTAAGGGTTTAGGGGTTGGGCTGGGGATGAGCTTGGAGGCTTCTGACTTCCTCGTGCAATCTTTTCAACTCGGAAGAAGCGGTCAGCAGTCTTGGCACACAGCTCAGCAGGCTCTATGCAGCTACTTTTTTCAAGCTTAGGAACGACAAGGGCTCAGGGTTTTGGGTTTTGGGTGTTAAGACCATCACAGGCAACTGCATGCTGAGCTAAGCTAGCAGCCTACTTTCTGGCCCTTTTGGCCGGCTTCTCATCGTCCTCCTCATCATCATCATCATCGCGAGCCTGCGTTTTTTTCTTGGCTGCCGCCTTGGCCTTCTGGGCAACTTGCTTCGGCTTAGCTTTCACCTTTGGCTCCTGCTTGACGGACTCGGGATTCGCCGGTAGCCTTAATGCAGGACAAGGAATGCTAGAGATGATATTGAGTAGCACCAATGCCAGGCAACATCCGAACAAGTATTTCAGGGTTCAAGGGCTCGGTGGTTTGGGACAGGCGGCTTGATATTCTTGGATCGCTCGAAGATCATCTCTGCCTCGACGGCCCTTAGCATTGGTATACATAAGAAAGGTTTGGCTAGAACTGTGACGTGTCATTCTAGCTACTCGCCGAGTTGCCTCGTCTTCGCCACCTGGAAGCGGGCTCGCATCGTCTTCTGGTCCCTTGGAATGATTTTGGGTTGATGGCATCTTTAAAACCTAAACCTCACCCTCATCAACAAAAGGCACACCCAGTTGTTTGCCGAGACTCTCTTTCGTGAACCCAACAGCAACCCCGTTGCTGTATATGGTCGTCAGCTCGTCCTCCAAGTCAGTGAGCTTGTCCACGATCGTTTTCAAGCTGTCTTTGTACCTTAGGATTTGGGGATGGCAAAGGAGGGCAGGTTGATGTAATCATACACGACATTAGCTAGTTAGGCGAGGTACTTGCTTTGCGAAGTCGAGAGCGGCATCTGCTTCTCCAAACTCTCAAGCTTTGACAGCACCGGGGCCAGCTTCGAGCTTCGCTTTTGCAGACATGTGGCAACATGCATGCACGAATCCTGAGGTTTCTTACCCACCTCGGGAAAGTTCACCTTCTTCAAGATGCGGCTGGCCTCCTCGCCGTCGTCGCTGCTGTCATCGTCGGACGACTCATCTCCTGGCTGCAAGCATTGGCGAGGGCTTCGGGTTTTAGGGTTAGGGGGGCTATTTGCAACCTAGCTGAGGACCCGGGCGGTCACTATGGTTTAGGGTTCCGGCTACAGGGTTTGGGGTGTAGGGTTGAGGGTATAGAGGAGGGCTTCGGCTTTTTCAGATTCGCGGGGTCTCATTAACAATCCCGGGCAGTTAGTGGTGATCTTGGTGTCCGGACACCGGACTCGCGAAACCCTCATCCTATACCCAAAAATCAGTATCTAATCACCCGAGACCCCCAAACCCTAAACAAATAACCCTTTTGCATCAAAGGTCTTAGGTTTCGGGGCTTTTGTTGTGGGATTAGCTTTCTGGCTTTGTCGCAGAAAGAGAGCAACATTTAGGGTTTTGGGTTTAGGGCTTTTGTTGTGGGGTTAGCTTTGTGGCTTGAATAGAGCAACATCAGGACTGGGCCCTCAGAGAGTTTTAGGGTTTGGGGGTTAGGGTTTTAGGGCTTTAGGGTTTAGGGTTCCTGGCGTTTAGGACTTTAGGGCTTTAGGGTTTGGGGTTCCGGGGTTCCAATCCTCAGGACTGAAGCAAAAGAAGGGTTTTAGGGCTTTAGGGTTTAGGGCTCCGAGGTTGAAATCCCCAGGTGCAGCCGAAGAGAAGGGTTTTCGGGCTTTAGGGTTTAGGGCTCCGGGGTTGAAATCCCCAGGACTGAGCCGAAGAGAAGGGTTTTAGGGCTTTAGGGTTCAGGGTTCCGGGGTTCAAATCCTCAGGACTGAATCGTAGTAGTGTTCAAACAGCATAAGCATCACAGCAGCAGTAGCAGTAGCGGTAGCAGTGGCAGCAGCAGTAGTAGTAGTAGTAGTACTTAGTATAGTCGTCGTACTTGGAGGTTCATGGGTAGTGAAAAGTAGAGATATAAGTAAGGGAACTATAGTTATAACTTATAACCCAAATTAGGGGACTTTCCACCCGTCCTTTCACTGCCCATGAACCTCCAAGTAGTAGTAGTAGTAGTAGTAGTAGTAGTAGTAGTAGAAGTAGTAGTAGTAGTAGAAGTAGTAGTAGTAGTAGGAAGCAGAAGAGGGCCCCGCGTGGACTTGCAGCCTCGGCTTGGGAACCCTTGAACCCCAAAAAACTAAAACCCTAAACCCCTAAACCCCTAATCGCCCATTCCCCTGTCCCCAACCCCTAAACCCTAAACCCCTGAAACCTAAACCCCTAAACCCTAGTCCCTAAAACCCTGAACCCTTGAACCCCGAAACCCTAAACCCTAAACCCCTAAACCCCTGATCGCCTCATCTCCTAATCACCTAAACCTGGGTTCTGGAGTACCAGGGGTCGTCATGAGGATTATGCCTGGGCTGGAGGGATTCGACCTCTGCTAAAATAAAAGCCGACTTAGTCTTTCCCAACCCCCTTAGCCCTAAACCGTAAGCCCTAAACCGTAAACCTTAACATTAGTACATTCTGTTGGAGGCTCAGGAATTAAGGGTAGTAATGGGGATTGTGCCTATGTTCGAGGCTTCAGGATTAGACGGGTAGGGTTTCGGCCGAGAGCCAACTTGGTCCTTCCCAACCCTAAGCCCTAAGCCCTAAACCCTAGCACTAGTACACCCACAAAACAGAAGGCCTCCAGTCTTTCCAGCATCACCCCCATCGCCATCGAGGTTGAAGGGGAACTCCTCCATGGCCTCGTCTGGCTCCTGCATGGGCTCCTGGTCGTAGCCCTCCAAAATTTCTGCCACCGTGTTCCTCTTGGTCTTCCTGAGGCAGGAAAGGAAGGTGGGGCGGAAGTTCAGGGCTACAAATATATGACAGACTCCACACATAAGTTATAGCCATGGCACTTGTTCGAGCCTTTCAATCTCACAGCCACCCAGTACATGTAGTCATCGCAGTACTCAGACTTCCTCTGCAACAGAGCATCAGCTGAGCTTATGTGCATTGCAATATCGAAACACAACAACTAGAATCTCCTCTTCCAGCCCGGCCGTTTCTCACAGCTTTTCTTGGCACCCTTGATCTTCTTCCTTGGCTAAGGACAAAAGAGCAGTAGTGGTTTTGGGTTTAGGGTTAAGGGTTCAGGGTTTAGGGTTTAGAGCATGCAGTCCATATCTAATTGTTGTCATCTAAGACACTCGCTCCAGCCTTTCTCTTCCATCTCCTGCTCTGTAAGGAACTCGAACTCTGTCTCCACGGATTTTTCGTTGATCTCTTCATACTTCCGGTTGATTCTCTTGGAGAACAGCACCTGGCTAATTGTAGCCCAGCAAAAAAAATGTATTTCGAGAACGTATCTTAAACGAGCAGGGCAGACGGGGTCGCAACCGCATTTCTCGAAGCTTCGGTAGACTTCGTCTCGTGTCCGGAGGTTTTTGTAAGTCTCGATGACATCGGCCGGTAGCTTCAAGGATCCATCCTCCCTCGGCGTGCACAAGCGTGCCAGCCTTTTCATCAGTGTGCCTTTGCTCACCTGCTCGGGAGGGGCAATGGCTTCCTCTCCTGGGTCATACTCATCGTCCTGCTGCGGGCCTGGCTTGAATTTGCTGGTGGGCTGCAAACCCTTTTTCGGCAAGGCTTTGGGCTGCGGCTGGCTGGCCTGGCTTTCTGGCGGTTTTTGGCTTTGCGGGGGCTGGCTCTGGCTGGCCTGGCTTTCTGGCGGTTTTTGGCTATGCGGGGGCTGGCTCTGGGTGGCCTGGCTTTCTGGCGGTTTTTGGCTTTGCGGGGGCTGGCTCTGGGTGGCCTGGCTTTCTGGCGGTTCTTGGCTTTGCGGGGGCTGGCTCTGGCTGGCCTGGCTTTCTGGTGGGTTTTGGCTTTCAGGTGGCTGGCTCTGGCTGGCCTGGCTCTCTGGCGGGCTTTGCTTTGGAAGGGGCTGGTTCTTCTCCTGGTTCTCCGGAGCTGTGTCCTCCACGAGTGTGTCAGGCACGGTTTGGTGGCCAGGCGAGGGCCGATCGCTTGGGGTTTCGGAGGAGAACGGAGGCTGGGAACCCGTCTGGGAGGAGTGCCAAGACGTGCCGCGTGACGGAGCATCCTGTCGACAAACAATCAAAAGCGTATTTAGCTCGCTATGGCCTTACAAAGCAGGACAAACTCGTGAAATAGCTCCTGGCGGCTGCTTGGCTCGATGCCCTTGGCCTTCATTTTATCCTCGGGCCGGATACAATGGGAGCCAATTAAATGGAAAAGCCTTCGTGAATGCATCCAACACAATTGAATCTATTCTATCCAAAGCACCAAGACGGTCTGCTTCTGGGCCAAAAGCTTTTTCATTTCTTCATCTCCCTCCATGGCTCAAAAAGAGCAGGTCCACAGCAAAACTAGGTCCTAGATCGGGCCCAAAACACTGGACGGGATAGGTCACAGCTGATGCTCTACCACCTGGGGCACCCATCCCGGCTATTCCCGCCGTTTGGACGGGTATGGACGCTGCCTGGACGGGTATTCCCGCCTCCACCCGGCACCCCAAAATCCCTGTGCAGCACCGAAAAACCTAGGAAATCCCGACAAAACCCTCAGAAACAGCGGTGGGACCTGAAAAAACTCGTTCAGAGCCAGGAATGCAGGTGCAGGCATTGCTCGCTCACACAAACTCACTCTTCCCTGGCCCGGCTGATGCTGATGATGCTTGTTTTGGGGCCTTGTTTGGTGGTTTGTCTGTCTCTCTCTCACTCTCTCTCTCCCTCCCTCCCTCCCTCCCTCACTGCCCAGGTCCCTAAAATTTCGGAAAATTTAGAGGCTTGGGCCTTGTTTGGGGGTCCCTTGTGGTTTGTCGCTCTCTCTCTCTCTCTCTCTCTCTCTCTCTCTCTCTCTCTCCCTCCCTTTGCCTTAACACTCTCTAAGTGCCTAAATGCTTGCGAACACAGTCATGCAGCTCTCAGCAACGTAGCATCTCCTTTTCCGGCACCACAGACAAGCTTCGGATCTCAATCCATTTCCTCCAGGAACTTGCGTGCAGCGGCTTCTGCCCTATGCAAGCATGTCGGTTTGTGCTGTCCAGGCATGTCTTTGCAGACGGAGCAGCAGTGGATATGTGGAGGGAATACCATTCGGCTACAGGTAGTGCACTGTCGAATCGGCTCCAAGGCTACGATGCCAGCATTGATCCTCGAGCATCTCTTGCTATGTCGTTTGTTCTTTCGGCAGCCACGACAGCAGTATAGATGCAGCCCATCAACCAACCGTTCACAGCCTTCTTTCGAGCAGACTCCTTGACGGGGGTTCCCATTGGATGCAAGTGCTAGGGCAGCCATACTGAGTGTTGAATAGGACTGCATCTAGAATGGAATACCAAGCTAGCTGCTTGACGAAGAGACACTGATGTTTAGACCTGACAGGCAAAGCGTGGCGACTTCGGAGCCCGACTTGCAGCTACAGTCAAGCAACGGGTTTAGGGTTTAGGGGGTTTAGCGGGTTTTGGGGGCTTTGGCACCCGGAGAGCCCAACACTCCTTAGGGTTTGGGTTTAGGGTTTAGGGTTCAGGGTTCAGGGTTTAGGGTTCTTAATTCAGGGTTTGGGGGGTTAAGGTGTTTTGAAGGGTTCAGGTTTAGGTTTAGGGTTATTGGACTTCGAAGTTTCGGCTTTGGGAGTTGTGAGAAGCTGACTCTCTACCCCAGTCGCTTCAACCCACTGTCAGGGATTAAAGGTTTAGGGTCTTTGGATTTAGGTTTTAGGTTGAGGATAAAGCCGAAACACCGAAACTCAGACTGCTTTGGTTATTCTGTACACACCTTGAATCCTTGAGGCTGCAGAGACCTGAGACTAAGCATGCTAGGGTCCGGGATCACACATAAAGCTTAACCCTATACATTATATTTAGGATTACAGGATGTTACGGG
>CAJNJA010005716.1:0-17499 GCA_905231915.1 Symbiodinium necroappetens
ACACACTTGCGTAGCAAATAATATAGCGAACCGTCGGAACCGCAAATCGGAACCGCAAGAACCGGAACCGCAGGAACCGAACCGCACAGATTCCGGTTCCGGTTCACGGAAACCGTGCGGAAACGAACCGCGGCCATGCTGTCAAACCCTCTTTTGTAGTGGATGTAGGTACTCTCCCCCTTTCGGCCGGCGTTTTCTCAGATATTGCCATTGCAGTCTCAAGCGCTGGGACCTTTTCAAGGTGAATTCTTTCGGCCCCTTCCTGAAGGTTGCAGATGTTCAGGAGGTTGGCTCGTTGTTGGGATTCTATTGGCTGCTCGTGCCTCCTTCCTGCCTGATATTACCTGTTGCTCAAGCTCCTGCACCTCCACATGCATTTGCGACAGTTGGAACGTGAGTGAATCTCAAAAGCGAAAACATTGTACTGATTGTACAAAATCATGGCAGGAAAGTATGTTGCCCTCACCTGCCCCTTCACGGCTACCCTGGGTAGGGAGCTGGAAAACGATGGAAGAAGAGACTGTCCGGGATTGATGCATGATCGGTTAATGCGTTAACGAACTGCTGGTTGTCCGTGGGGATCTCTGTAGGAACAAGGTCGGGGGAGTTGATGCACTGGCCCGGATACCACACAAGTGCCTTGCACCAAATAGCAGGCCGCAAGCTGTACGGCTGACAACCTATAAAATGGGGAGCACACCAGGACAGAACCACGAAGACAGTACATCCCTTCAAGTATCGGGAACATTGTACCATGCGCACGCACTTTGTAAGCCGATATGCAGTGACCGTGCAAAAACGCGTTTGAAAGCAGGTACATAAACTGTACGCAGAGGGCTTCGGGATTTAGGGGCTCGAGTTTCAGAGTTCAGGCGAAAACAGCGAAAGCAAGAAACGAGTATTAAGAACACGCCATTTAGGCCTTGACCCTTCTCCACTTGCACGTGTGCGCGCAAACTCATTCCAGAAATCAGACATGGGGCAGAGTAAACACGTAAGAACGAAAACCTAAATTTTCGCTTTGCATTCTCGCGGCTGTGTGCTTCCCGAATACCGTAAAACGCAAAAACAAAAAAACACTGGCTTACCTTTCCCACGGATACTCTCGTGGGTCCGGCAAACCTGCAGGAACCCGCTAAGCAAACCAAAGCCGGCAGACCCGCTTAGAGAATCTCGATGGCTGCAGGTTGTGGGACGTTAGCCAACTAGCACGAAAGAGCACAAGGCAAAACTCCGCTTTCGAAGAAGAACGAGCAAATGTCAGAGTGGCTGCAGTGGCAAGCGAAGTGTGTCTGCATCTAGACGAGACACTACGACATGCGACAGCAGAACTACTGCAGTCTTGTCAGAAGACTCTCAATGGCAACAAGGGGTGAGAGAGTAAGAAACACTAGGTCAATGGGAAGGGCCTCAGGACGGAAGGAGCGTTCCAACTCCCTGCATCTGAGAGGCTGCCTCACAGTCGGTGATTTGTTGGCTTCGTACTTGCGGTCCTGATGGAGAATGCGATATCGACATGGGTGCAACGCATCTTGCTTTGAGAGCTGCTGCCGACTCCTCAGTGGGCGTCATTTCTTCGTCCACTTCGGTGGTGTCGACCTCTTCGCAATCTTGCGGGTTTTCCGCGCGAAGCCTTGGCTAGGGATGAATCCCCAAAGCATGAAATCCGTGAGTAGATTGCAGCTGCTGCTGTGGAGCTCTTTCATGAGCAGCTTTTCGGCCAAGTCCTCTGAGATAAAACGCCTGAGCAGCCTCTTCTCGACTTCCTCGGGCTCTTTCGTAGATGCAGTCATTGGAGGATGTTGAATCGGGTGCCGCAAGCGGCGGATTCGATTCCGGCTGATTCGAGCCAGCTATAGCACAGACACCATGCAGCAATCGACCACGTGCGCCTTGCAACTCGCATCATGTCACCCAACCCACACCAAGCATGCTCTGCAAAGCACCCGGCTTTTGGAGCAAAGCTTTGCTCGCAACAGTCTTGACATGCATGGGGAGCCTGGGAATTGCAAACTTCGACTCTGCAATTTGAGGTGACTGCCAGGCTTTTTGATGTCATGGCCATGAGCTCGGCAGCATGCAGCTCCCAGGCATAGTGTGACACTGTCCGGCTTCAGCTTCGCTTTCAAGACAAGGAACTGCTACATCCAAAGACAATCCGCTTTTCTGTGCCAACGCTTTTCTCTACTAACATGGATACAGGGAATTCAACGACAGTCCCGTGCCGATAAGCTGTGGAGAGCCTGAGGCCCCCACACTGACTAGCTACAGGCGGAATTCGCTCGAAATTCTGGCTTCACATCCACCGTTCTGGGAGTGACCATCCCAGGGCTGCCTTTTAAATTTAAGTCTACAATTAGTGTCACCCAGATTCACCCAGTAGATCCAACTGACCGGGTCCTTCACCCAGCAAGGCTTTTGCGTATTACTGTCAACATGCTGGCGTGTCCCGGCGAGGGGCGTCTGCATTTACTTCCGCCCGAGAATCTCGCCGTTTGGACACGCTGTGCGTTTACGATGAAGCCTAGCAAGCAAGAGACAAGACCATCAGATTTCCTGGTTTATCGTTTAGTGGTTTTGACTCTTGCAAGCTGCAGGCAATTCGAATTCAGCGCGTGCTTATTCAGAGATGCCGACCGACGGCACCATGTCTTGATTCATTTTCTTGAAGCCGACTAACTCCTTGAAGATGTACCTCAGCCGGGAGCTCACTGTTGAACATACAATAGCCTAGCGAATGCCTGATTCTGCACTCCTCACAATCCGCATCTTGGATGTCGGATTGCATTGCCCACTGCCGCCTCTGCTGAGCTACTAAGTAGAGTACTGCTTGAAACATGAAAGATCAACCTGTGAAATCAATGCTGTTGAACCCCAAGCCCCGAAACTGGGCTGCTGGCTCGACGATCTTCTTGGCCGGATCTTTGGACGAGCGCTTGTCGCCCAACTTCTGCGAGACGCCGAGGATCTCCCCCGCCTCCGTGGAGCGGTGGAAGGCTTTCGAAAAGACACTGCTTCGCGCTCGTGCCTTGGAATGTCTCTAGTCCTAAGTTCTGCTTTCTTCTGTTCGGGGAGGATGTGTCTCGGAGTCTTTGGCAGGCTCCAGGACTTTACAATCGAACTCACACTCTGCACATCTGGTGGAACCCACCAACCGGCCTGTCGAATGTAGAAGTCGAGGTCGTCGTCCGTGCACCTGAGCGACCCGAGCTGGTGCTGGGGAGGGTCAGCATAAAGTGAAAAGTGCCTGCGACCCCTGCCGAATAAGAACGTCTTTGCTTTTTTCGCTGCACGGCTAAATCTGGGAAGCCAATCCGAGCTTGCAACTTGTTGGTGAGCTGCGCTAAGCGCACCCGCTCCGAGGCGAACTGCTCGTCCTCCAAAGCATGTCATGCTGGCTTTCTGGCAACCTCTGCAACCAGAGTCCGGACCATGGCTGCCCGAATCCCGGCATCAAGGCTGCCGGTTGCATGATTGTTCACCCGCAAATCCATAGAGAAGGCCCTAGAGATTAATATGTGAATGCCACTAAATTCAAGCCGCAGCCCCATGTCCAGGTCGAACAAGTCGAGGCTGGGTGGCGGCGGTTCCCGCAGGCAGGGAGGGAACACCTCGTCAGAGCAAAAGCGAAACTCTCTTGATAATGGTTCAGTGGGCGACGCAAGCTGCACCATAAGTTTTGCAAGGTAAGTGTCTGAATCATGATATCCTTTTTCTTGCAGCAGTAAAACAACGGCTGATCCGAATCACAGCACTCGCGTTCCCAAAGTCGACACTGCGCACCCTCGCAGAGACTGGAAATTTGTAAACAAACACCAGACTCGTTGAGAACAAGAAAGAGGAAGGTCGACAGGAGGCTTTGTGTTCATAGATTAATGGGTTGACCGTTGACCATCAGCCTGAGCAACTCAAGTCCATTTGGAATCACCAGGGTTTGGGGTTTAGGGAGGTTATGTAATGGATTGAGGGATTAATGGACCAATAGGTTGGTTCATTGTTGACCTGACTCTCCCAATTCCACTCGGCCAGAAAGTAAGGGGTCAATCGCATAAGAGTTAATGAATGGGTTCATGGCTCAATCAATGGGTCCATTGGGCTAGCGGATGACCTGAACAGCCGAACTTCACACAGCCAAGCAGGCTCGTTCGGATTGGTGGGGGATCCGTCGTACATATTATGTATTTACAGTATGCACAGATGTACGACAGATATAAGACATACCGAGACAGAGACAGACCGAGCGAAAGAAATACACACACACACACCTACAGTCATTTCAATAGTTCCTCCGATCTCTACCTCGTGCTCAAAAGGAACTCCGGGGCCCCGGGCTGCCGGCTGTAGTGCAGGCATCGGAGTCTCGAACTGCGGAGGAATCAGCGTCAGCCTGGGGAGAAGGTGGAACGGGAATAGCGTGTCAGCATGTCTTGAGAGAACTTCAAGACGGTGCTAGTCGGGATCAGGCAAGAATAGTCAACGGACACCTGTGCTCCAGTCAGACCCCGACGGTTCGTGCTTGACACCCAGCTGGTGGTACAACTTCACAGCCTGAACGGAGCAGAAAGGCAGCTTGTTGAAAGCCACACTTAGACTTAGAGTATGGGGCTCATCATAATATGGAGGCCCAAATCTGCACACAGCTGCACCGCTGTCTTGAAATGCTGGGCTCTGGTCCGTCAACTACACACACGTCGAACCGGTGAAACTTGTAGAGGACATGTGTACTGACCCAGTCCACCTTCTGGACATCCCAACTGCCACTCTTAGACGCTCTTGGATAGCTGGTGGCACCACATCGCAGGGAAGGCCACAAGAGACAGTCAAGGCAGACGAATGCGCGCAATTTGCGGCATTGTGGTGAGAGTCAACCGGCACAAACGGGCTGGAGTCATTTCTTTGAAAGGCAGCTACGGCTCAAACAGAAAACATCATGCGAGCTCGGCTATCCCCCTCAGCAGGATCGAGGCAGTGAGCTCGCCCTCATCCTGGGCAGAACAGCATTCACTTCTCCGAAGGCCTGGATAAAGATCCACACTGAACAACGATCAGCAGATGCCGAAGCAGTGGCACCACTCCCGGAGAGAGAAAGATCGGCCTGTCCATCTTCAGGGAGTGGATCATGTGCCGCACATTGGAGCTGGTCTCCTCCGGCCTGACGACCTGAAGTTGCTTTCGCTGTTCGGTGCCCAGGCTGCGACCTTTAAGACCAAACACCAGACACATGTTGATTTGCAAACATGTACAAGTACTTTAAGAAAGACCCACATGACGGATACATAGGCCGAGAGTCGAGATATAAACATAGATGTAGAAAGACACAGAAACACAAATGGCTTGGGAGTTCGCCTGACTGCAGTCGTGGGTTGCACCTGTTTCTTTGCTTGATGCCTGCTGTAGGCCCCGTAAACAACCCCACCTCTAAAAAGCACCCAGCACGCCCCTAATCTCCAAACTCTCCATTCTTGGAGGCTTCTGGAGCCCGAGCTGGGCCGAAGGTCTGACGATGGAGTGAGTTGAGGCCGCCTGATCCTTGCTCCGCGAGAGGGTTTGCAGTAGCTTGGGAGTCTCTATGAGTCTGGGGCACCGGCGGTGCAGGAATGGGGTTCGGGATTCGGGTTTCGTAGGGGAGAGTTTCACGCGTCATGTAGGGATGAAGGTCTTAGGGATTGCGGCAGGTGCCACTGGCTTAAGTTTCTGGCAGGGCTTACTGCAAGATCTACTCAGAGCACGGGCAAGTATGCCGAAGAAGGGGTGCAGCGGCACGAGGACAGCCGAGGAATGGTTGCGAAGTTACAGGCATTGGCCGCATAGGGTGTGCAGAAGCAGAAGACGGATGTGGTCGTCGCAGTTGCAGGCGCAGTAGCAACATCGAATCAACAGATGGAGATCTAGAAGCAGCTCATCGACACGGAGCTTGTTTTATTTGCAGGTACAGATGAGTTGGACACAGAACGTTCGATCAGGTCCGATCGACCTCTTGTGCTCAGCCCTCACCAACAACATAAACCGGGCCAAATCCGAATTGGCAGTTGGAGTTGCCCTGCTATTGCTATGTGTTCGACTTGGTGATCTGGAAACCCGAAAACGATTTCCCTCAAACCCGAAGCCCTTAAGAACCTGGAGCGTCTCTGGATGCCTCCTTACACGCGCAAGACATTGCACAAACAGCAGCAGTCCCGATGAAAGCTCAGCAAATGCTGATCAGTTTTGTATTTAAAATGGATTGGTTGCGGTGGATTACCACTCCGCTCAAGGTGCGTATGTTAACAGTGGCTTCTGAAGAACCCCAAATCGAGCTGATCAAGGTGCCCTCCCAGCTTCCGAGCAGAGACCTGCAACGGCTCGGCCACTGTTCCGACACCGACACCTATCGTGCTGCAATATACTATGCAAAGCTGGCAAAGCTATGAAGCTCTCTTCTCACAAGCCACCGCCTTGGCCTTGACATGCCTTGACTGTGGGAGTTTTCTGGAGAGGCTCCAAGGTGGTGGTGACCGCATGGGCACGCTCTGTACCTAAACTCTGCTTCCCAGGATCGCCCTGTCGGTTTGGCACGATTCTGAAAACCTCTTGGTCCTTGGTTGGAGCTTGTTCCGCATGCAGCTGAAGCGTACGAATTTGCCACATTCCCACGTTGCGAGGCTATTGTTAGATGGCGGCGGGATGTAGACCCCCGCCGTACCGGCTCACGTGGCGAACAGGCATAAACAAAAGCTTTTGTAACGTGAAAGTTGTTGTGGTCTGCTTGAGCGTGCTGCTTGAAGATGAAACCCGGCAATGCTCGAGCCGCACCATCTCTTGGCAGCACCATGTGCACTCTGGTGCTCGACTGCCGCGTCGGCAAGCAGACTGCGCCAGATTCGTGAAACCAGCTAATTAAGCAAACCCACTTCGTCCTAGTAGTCAGCTTCGCTTCAGCCGCGGATCCTGGCCTGGAGAACCCGGTCGAGTCGTTGTTCATTCTGTTGAAGGAGCCCTTGGGAAATCTCTCCTGCACGAGTGCTGAACTCACGAACCAGATGATGCGTTAGCTTTGGCAGTTCTCGCATGGCTCGCCGTCAAAACTGCATTTGCAACAAGGATAAGGATTTTCACTACAGCAGCTCCATAGCAGCAACAAAAATCACAACCCAACGCCCGAGTTATGAAAGTCGTGCCATTGCGCCCATCTGTGGAAGTTGAAACTTCAAGAAAAACCGGCAGGGCAGCCAGCGTGCTCTCACTTTCACTCGGGCGGGTTGCAGGAAGTGAACCAAGGCAGCACGATGGTCGCTGTAATCCTGTAGTTCTCCCAGGCTGACAGTGAACCTCCCCCGTCCCGCCTGCATGAGGCTGGGGGCAGAACCTGCAACAAGGGCAACGCATGGCAACGGCAAGATCCCTTACTGGTCAAGAGTTCTTGCGTCATGCGAGGTATACTAGCATACGGCATACCACATGCTTAACTGTGCACGTGCTTCAAGTTGGCCCTCGCACGCAGCCCACCGAAACCGGAGTCTACTGGAAGCTTGGTACTGTGGGTCCTTGCGCCAGGCTTCGGACTTCGGGCAACCTCGCCACATGAACACAATGTACACACTCCACGACCTCCAAACCCGAGGACAAACCGATGGTCCTTCTAAGCAGGGCTTGCCACGGTCACATACATTCACTTGTTGTCGACACCATGACTTCGGGACCTGGTCCAGCTCAGAACGGTCTTTGGGGGATGTCGAAGAAGAGTTTTTGCGAAACACACCTAAAGCAGGTCCACGCCTTATCAAACCAAAAAGTTCACGCTAGCTGCAAGCGGTTTGAAGCGCCGGTGCCTGAGGCAGGAAGCCCAAACTTCCTGCGCGAGGCCTCCGCAGGAAGCAGAGGTCCACAAGAAATGACAAGAACATCAACAGCAGCGACGACCCTGAGAAAAGGAGTCCTACAGTTCGTTGAAAAGCGAATTACATCAAATTACAACAAAGTAACATGCTTCAATTATCAGCCAAGCCAAGCTCTGCAACCTGTTCACAAGTTTAGAGCTGCTCCCATGAAGCGAAGCATTGAGCTGCACCGACGGGAAAAAAGACTTCCACGGAATCCTCCTATGCGTGCCTCGCCTCAGACAGCGGCGCATCCATCATTTGCTGCATCTCTGTAGGAACGGAGCCGTGAAACTCCTTGCGAATCCGATCCTGCAGAGGCTTCGAGGCTATAGGCTCCAAGTTCGAGCACGACGACCTCACTGCAGTCTGAACTGTTCTCTGCTTGGCCGTTGGGCATTGCGGCTTGAGACAAACACCCACCAAAACCTGCTACTCTCCCTAAATTAACCGAATACAGAAATATGCAAGGGGGGCCTGGTAGCACAGGTGGTTGGTCATGTATGGCCTCGCCTCAGCTGCTGCCCGGTATCGCCAACTCACTCGAGACAGCTTCTGACCCCGCACCAAGAAGTCTCAGTTATGCTATGAAGGCATTAACCGAATCGTGGAGATGCCTTGGCCCTACCAGTCACGGATCCAAGTCACATAGGGCGAGTTGACATTGGGCAACTTGTACATCGACATGGCTCCAGCGCACCGTTTATAAATGTAAGAGATATTTAAGGCCTCTTAATGGGTTGCTGAAAGCCGCGCTGCCGTCGTTGGTATGGTACGGTATGTTAATGACTAATGACCGTTAATGATTGGCAAACTCGAGCAAGACGGAAGAACGGTCACGCGATGACTCTAGAGACTCTACATTGATCTCAGCATGTCTCCGTCATCCAGTCGTTCTCCACAGAGGTCACATGGCTAAATGACGAGTGCAACACCCAAGCATTGCATATTGCAGGAACTTGGCCTCTGGGATCAAGTCAGTGTCCTGAGGTGTCCGTCGCTTACAGCGACTTCATGGCAAGGAGAGAAGAGCAAGCGACCGTCAGCAATCCGTCCCAAGGCAGGAGCGAACTTGAAGAGGCTATCGTCAAAGAGCTGGGTGAAGTCCCTCGGTAACTGCTCGTTCTCCTGGCATGCCAAGTGGTTCCATGGAGGACCTGGCTCTTTGCACAGAACCTGGTATGACCCCTACGAGTTCAGCGTGGCTTGCCTTGCAGCTTGCCCACTGTGGAGCTGCAGGTGTTCTTCCGATTACTCCAGTTGGCTGTGCCGCTATGCACTCCGAAAATCGAAGTTCTATAGGTCTTGAAAGGAAAGCAGGTAAGCACTGGCAAACGGGCGGAAAACCTGTGACATTTCAACATCAAAGCCCCAATCGAGAGATATCTACAATGCCTGTCTTAGCAAAGCAGATACCTCTTGGCGCCCGGCGCACACCGAGCTTTTCCTACCCCAATACGACTAGCTGCACTTGCACCCGGCGGCCTGCAGGCAGCTCCTCGCAATTTGGCAGAGATCCAGCAAATCGCAATGTGAACTCTGGCGAGCAAGACCCTGCTGAGCCATGTCGCGATTGGAATTCCGCTTCAAGCCACTACACTCCCTACACCCCACTGTCATCCCACAAGAGCCTGAGGTTCATCGCCAGTCCCTGCGTGTGAGGGATGTGATGGTACTCACTGAGCTCGGGCTCCTGTTCAAGTACTAAGGAAGCGTGTCTGTGCGGCCTTAGCCAGCTCGCTGCCGGAATCTACAGGGCCGTATTCTGTAGCTCTTGCATCTCCTCGCCATATGCGTAGCTGAGCTCACAGTCACCAATCCGCAATAGCCTGCAGCAAGCTGACAGCCACTCCAGGAGTGTCGGCTGCGCTCCCTCAATGTTGGGAAGGTTCCGCTGAATGACAGGATTTCATGATAGTATCTGATAGTAAGCACAGCACCATCGTACCAGGGTGTCGATCAACTGCCTGTTCTTCTCACAGTCCAGGAAGTCATCCTCGGGCATGTGTGCTGCCGTTGTCAACCAGCCACTGTCTGGCATTCCATAGTCGTCATTACGTCTTCGCATATCGATGTGCAGCAGTCTGCGCTGATGCGTAACAACTGGCAACGGACTCAAAACCTCATGGGGAGCGCTGATGCCTCGCACCAAACTGGATGCGGGGTTTCGGGAGCAACAGCCAAGGGAAACCTCATGATGCACAAGCAAAACATCTAAATACCTTAAATTAACTTTACGAAATAGTATAACACTGCAAGTAGCAGCAACATTAGGTGATCGGTGTAAACATGTTTTGGCATTGAGTTCAGCAGCAACCATGCATCAAACGAGGGATACAGGCCCTATCGTCCGTACACAAAGTGGCATCGCTACTACACAACCCGCTACGAAACTACACATAGTACAGCATTGCCAAGAATGAGAGAGAGACTTGTCACTTTCAGGTGCCCGCAGCGAAAACATCTAGAACCATCGGGTATGTGCGTTCGAGCGTGCGATCATGCATGCGTGTGATGTCAGTGTATACTTGCACGAAGCAGTACTTAGCACGTTACTGTGTGCCGGGAAAATACCGTGGGTCAGGGCAATGGGCAAGAAGACAGGTATGAAAACACTCTGCAGAATTGCTGGAGGCTTTCAAAGACTGCTGGGGCGCCACGCCCCAAACATCTGTACAGAGCCGATGACACAGATCCTGCCCATGCCCACCTGGTGAGCTTTGAAGGTTGGAACCAAGCTGTGGGGTGGCATCCGGTGAGCGTCGGGTTTACGAGAACTCTGAGAAGCCTTGTTGTGGATCGCCCCGATCGGTCGATTCAAGGGGTATGAGATAGGCCTCAAGCAGATGGCAGGGCACTACAAACTTGGGAGAGGCGAGGGAGCACTGTCATGAGCATGCTGTCAGCCAAGTTTCCCCGAAGAAAGGATGGGAACTGCGGGCTTCTGCGCGTTCAGCGTTGCCCCGTAAGGGAAGACAAACTCCAGGCCGCCATCGTCCTCCCATACACGGGCGCGAAATTATTGAGCATCTCTCACCGGAAGGCCCGCCCTTTGCTTCTCAAGAGCTCCATGCTGCGGTGCCCCAAGTTTGGCCGACTGTCTCCAGCCTTGGCAAGGGTGACTGTCTCCGCATCCTCCTGCGCGCACAGAATGCGCTATGGTCGACAGATCTCATGCCATGGGACTGATGGAGATGATCCTTAGCCTTACTCGGATACGCAAATTCTTGGGTGCAGGACAAACACTAGATCGATCCCAGCCTTCGTGATGTTGAGAGCGAGCTTGTCATTGTTCTCCTTCTCTTTCTTTTTCTCACCGTTAGCCGCTCGAACCTGGGACGAGCTCCATCGGTCACTGCCAATTTCGCATGGAGTCTTTGAAGGCAGCCTAGTACATTTACTGAGGGATGAAGTCTCGCCGTGAGGAGGACCCTTCGGTTCACTCGGGTCCCAACTAAGTCACGGCAAATGGTGCCATGCGTGATGAGGCACTCCTGCAGAAAAGCATCGTGAAGTCTCCATCGATGTACCATTTACAGTCCCTGCCTTGGGGTGGTGGTATTTGTGGTAAACCGTTCGGACCTCGTGAAGACCAGACATTTCGTGCTGTCTACAGCAAGTGATTGCGCGGCGTTGCTCTGACATTCTCTTTTCGTGCTGCACGTTAGCCTTGCTTGTCGGAACTGTTGTGTAACTTGTCAATTGCCTGTACACTGTAGTCGAGTCCTCTGCAACGATCGGCGACAGTCAGTCGCAGAGGTGCACCACTTGGAGTGCCAAGGGAAATGGCATGCCATGCAAGTCTGGAACGGCTCTCTGGTCAACGGCTGCTTGACGTCCAGCTAAGTATGTAGCTAGTAGTGGCCTCTTGCATGGAGCTTCACACTCCCAACGAAAGCTAGTACCTACTGGAAAAGGTGGCTCAGGTCTGGTGTGCCAGCCGCAGGAATTGACTCGATGCCACATTCCTGATGCACTCAGGCTTGCACTCTTTCGGTTAGGAACTTAGGATGATGGCAGTGCCAACCCACAGCCCGGCAACAGGCGAATGCAAGCGTGTGCAAGCTCTCACTCATCACAGCAATCGATTCCATTCAAGATGCGTTAGTGCCACGTCGGATGCGAAAGAGGCCGTGCATGCCCCAACGCGGAGAGTAGGAATTGGCGATGAGCCAGTAATCCAGGGCGTCTTTCCCAAAGTCCTGAACCCAGGACTGAAAAAAAAACAATCCGAAGTTCCCACTCTACAAAAGCTCAAATTACACCTGGGAAGGTCATCAGCACTCCAGACGGTCCCTCAAGTCACATGGCACTACTGAAAAGAATACAAGCCAGTTCTATGAAGTTTATGATTTCCCACCCACCTCCTCTGTGCCCCATCCGAGAAGTCGCACCGCGTGGCCTCGAACAGTTACAGGTACTCTATGACTCTATGCTATTGACCGCTGCGCAAAGGCACAGAGGAGGGTTTTCACTTATGATGTTATTCCTTCATCGTGCTGGTCAGATTTCTGTTTCATGAGTATGTTCAATTCTGTAGTGGATCGACACATCGGCAGAAACTACTTTTGCATGTTGTACCTGAAGCCACGCTACACACGTGGCTACGTTTCGAACACACCACAATACACCTCGTGTTTTGCAGACACACCTACCTACACCCATACATACGTACGTACCTGCACGGCGATGTGCGTACACACAAAGTGTGTGTCCATAGCTTGCTGAGGATATTACCTGATCTTTCTTTCCTCGCATCATCCTGGGCTCAACTATTCGATGGTGTTAGCTACTGCTATGTCAACGCACCGGAGGACGGTGTTGTGCATTCAAAACACTTGTCACTACATTCAGTGACCAGCCATGAGAGTTACAGAACCCGGGCAGACAAGCGAGGAGAGCAGGCTGCTACCGTCCTAGACCCTCCTCGCTCTCGAAACACACAAGCACCCGGTCACAACAAAGACGGACACTTACTGGTGGTGTCTGTAACGCCTTAATGTGCCGTTTCGGAAGTTCCTTGGTTCCGACCTGGGACATTGCTGGTTTCCGCGCCTCCCAAGGGACCAAAGGCTCCAGGAGTGCGGAAGTAGACGCCGCGCTTGTAGCTCATGCAGTCAGAAAAGACCTTGGTAATTCCAACAGTTCGGGTGTGAAGGCCAGAGTGCCGGGTCCGCTGCTCGGAAGTCTGAGTTGCTTGAGGCATACAGTACCGTCTCAAGGCTCGGCGAGAAAGGGTATGGGCTTTTCGATATGCCTGTGCTATATCCAGCTGGGCCACGAAGAAGGCCACCTCCACCGGGCCGTGTGTCAGCAGCTCACGCTGTAGGCCCACCACGTCACGAGGCGGGGCAGCCGCGTAGGCCTGTCGGAAGTCTTGAGCCATCGAAGCATTTGACCTGGTTGCCTTATTTCGTCCTGATGTCTTCAGCATGATTGTCCTTTCTCATGTTATACTATGACTCGTACAGCATGTGTGTACATGCTGGGAGGAGCAGCTCGGCAGTCCAGTGTTTCGGAGGCATCGGAGCAAAGCACCTCTGCCACCTTGAAGAGCTTCATCTTTGAGCCATCGGCACAAGCCCCGTTACCTTAGCACGGTGAGCTTTGCCTCCGGCAATGGCAAGAACTGAAAGGCTTTTCAACCAACTCTGTAGCCTGCCTGTAGCCTGTATGGTGCCGACGAGCTGCAGATGTCATGCTTTGACTGCGGCTCCTCATCCTGCTGATCTGAATGCAGCTGCATCGTCGGCCTTGTTAGCACAGATGGGGCAAGCAAGCGCCACAAAAGTCAAGGTCTGTGCCTCGGCTGCCAGTCATAGTCGCACGTGCGCTGCGTCGGGACAAGGCAGTGTTCGTACGGGGCGCAGGATTCCTGCGCAGCCGGATTGTGTAAGAGATGCAGACTGCAAGTTGCCTCCTAACCCTAACCCCCGACGGCCCTTCCCCCGCCCCGAGCCTGAGGTACGCCGTGGCTTCGCAGGAAGAGCCAAACGTCGTCCAGACGCCCTCCGCCGCAGCCATGGTTGGTCTCATCGCACTGGACGAGCAGCTCCGGAGCCAAAGACAGGCCCTGCATCTCCTCCGAAAAGAAAACGACAGGCTGAGAGATCGGCTCCACAGCCCTCCCCTGGGTTGCCATGGCCGCCGAGCGGCAGACAGCTGCAACAGACTGCCTTGAGCGCTGTCATTTCGACCCAGGAACTGAGAAGCCGCAACGCAGAATCTGTCTGTCATTACCTCGCAGTCACCGTCGCAGCCCGTTCATCGAGCGAGCATCCAAGTTTAAATTTGTGAGTCAAGCTATGTCAAGCTGCTGTCGCCGCGGCCACAGCCCAGCACGACCCACAGCGGCCCTCATCACGGCTCAGGACAGCTCACAGAGAGGCATCTGTGCCATGACATCCATGACCTGCCTGGTTGCGGATGATTCCGATGGAATTGCACTTGGACCAGTGTGCGCGAGCATCGAAGGACACCGGCACTGAGGGCTCGGAGACCACTTCTGCACGGACCAGGCTCGGCTGGGCTGGCCTTGCGACACTTGATCTAAGACCGCAAAGGGATCAAAGTCTGCATGTCGGACTGACTTTGAGTCCACCTGGCCCCGGTCCGCAGAGGCAAACGGAGCGGCCCAATCTCAGTGCCCAGTGAGGGCACGATTTCACGGACCTTTTGCAACCGTCCGTGCTCGATGTTCTAAACAAGGATCTCCGAAATCTCCCCACCTTCAGACCCTTCCAGAAGTCATACGGGGCAGCCTCCCAGAGACCTTGTGCTGCGGCAGGAGAAGAGTGAGATGGCTCTGTGGGTAACGCAAGGTACAGGACCCTCAAGAAGCGAATTGGACGGTCCGCCCCTGCGTAAGCTGCAGCTGAAGGGGCCGACGGTCTCCCGATTGATTCGCGCGAGGCGCTCCGGCCCGTTGACCTCTGAGTCCATCTCCGCCTCGCCCACGTTCCCCTGAAGGCGACACGTGCAGTACCGCAGTCACCGCAGTCGTGCACGGTTCTGCGACCCCAGTCCCAGTAACGCGACAGAATACGACAGAAATGAAGCTGAAGACGAGTCGCCTGAGTCAGATCCACGCACTCACCGCCAGTGACACCGTACGTGGCGCTCAGATGCAAGAGATTCGAAGGCCTGGAGGGCTTTCGCTTTTCACGTGTGGTCTCATCAGTAAACGTGCATCGTGGGCAGGCCAAAACATGGAAACTTGGATGTTGTGTGGACTCGCATGCAGGAGCTTCGACTCGACAAGGAGAACAGATCCTGTTATTGAAAATCTGAACAAGCAATTCAGCATTTTTTTCTTTCTGGTGACCTGTGCGGCGGGGAGAGTAGTTGGGTCCGGCTGTCTGACTCGAAGAGCGTCAACACATTCGGCCCACCCAGGCTGGCCTCAGTCTTTGTGCACGTGACTAAGCCTGGGAAGCAGAGAGCCGGAGCGGACCAGAAGCGAAGATCTGCTAAGCTCCGCTACAAGCACTTCCGGACTCCTCTCGCCGAATTCGCCGCCAAGGGGCATTGCTTTGATTCTCCAGTCCGGCATCCTGCTCTGTCTCGTTTGTGGCGTTCTGAGCTTGTCGGGCATAGGTCAGCTTATACCTGAAAGCAGCCGGAAAAAGCTTTCTCATTCCTCCGAGCGCATTTCGGAGAGCTCTGAGACAGCTGGCTGTGTCTCCGCGGACAAGAGCTCGCCCAAGTCTGTCACGCAGAACTCGAACAGGGCCGACATCGTCGCAACTCCTTCAAGAACACAATACAAGCATGCACGACCTGTCAGCCTGTGCCATACACTTGCGAATGGGTAGCTCCTGTGGGGTCCAGCAGGGATTGGAGCAGCTGCAATTTCTCGGATGCATCCTGTCACTGTCTTCTCAACTCAATATTTCGCTGCCGCGAGTGAGTCGCTAATCAGCTCCGGGGGCTGGGCCTGGACATCCCAAGTGAACCACCAGACTGGGAGATCGCGGAGCGTGGCATCCGTCATACTGGTCATCGCCTTGCAAAGGATCTTTGCACACGTCATCACACCTCCATCCGGGCACATCAAGAAGTGCCTGCATCATCTCCTTCACGTGCAGGCTGTGCGACTGATTCATGACCCAAGCCGTACAGTTGAGGCCAGCAACCTGCCTGACACCTCAGCACAATAGCACAGGTCCCTTTCCATTCGTCCTTCGACCACCTGCTGCGACTCTGCAATACTCTGCACGAGCATGCCCTCAGCCAAGCCCTCTGCCTTCTGGCTGAGTCATTTCATACACGCGGAGCGGCGCTTCAAAGATCTCGCTCCTTATGTGTCCGAAGCCCCCGGGACAAGTGCAGCGACGAGCGCAGGCACTGCAACCGGGAGTCATAGCTTCAACAAACATCATGCGCCGTAACTGCGTCTCGTTCATCGGCGATTCCTCGTGCACATCGTGCACGATGCCCGAGCTATTGTCGGGCTCCTCCTTGCCGTCTTCATCACGGGCCGCGTCAACCACGGTCGAGCTCCTTGCCATGGCGAGGCGCTCGACGCGCTTCGGCCTCGGCCACACAGAGCAGCCGTTACGAGGAAGGAACTCCGAGTATGAGTCGACAAGTCGAGGAGGCACCAGTTCTTCCACCGCATGAGCGGGCTCATCATGCCACCAGCTGGATGCATGTCCTCAGGTTGCTGGCTTTCAACATGGTATTCAGCGCATGCAAGTCACAGGCTTCCTGTGTGGAAACTAGACGAAATCGTCCAATGCCCTGTGCTGCCACCCGACATGGAGCACTGCAACAGAATGAGTGCGATGAGGCGCAAAGGTGTAGCAGACTGTCTCGGAGAAAAAGCGCTGGTGTTCGTGCCTGCCCCACCGTGACTGAAGCACTGGGCAGAGAGTGATCTTCCATGCTGCGATGCTACTTCACGGATGTCACAAGGTATGATCTAGGGACGTCGCTGAACAAACATTTGGCCGAACCACATCAAACATGCGACAAATTGCTGCCAGCCCGTCGCGAACGCCGATAATTGGAAAGAGGTGCGAAACCGAAACTTCCCACATCCTTCCCCCGGAACCGAACATCCGCGCGCCGAGTCGTCATAATCTTCCAATCCATGCACGCCCGAATCTCTACTCCGGGTCTTCGTTTCCGCAGCCTAGTCACGTAGCCCAATCATTACTGGCCTAAGCCACCTGCACACCCAATTCAACTGAGGCAAAACTCAGCTTCGGCATTGACCTGCATAGCGATGTGTGGATTTCCGTATCCGGCCTGAAGCCGTTCGCGACATCCAGAATCATTTTGTCGGTAGGTCTGGGGTCAGGTGTCGGAGTCGTGTTGGTGCTGTCCATCTCCTGAACAAGGCGAAGTTATGTGCAGGCCGTAGCTTGCCAGGGCGCCAGGGGTCCTCCACTCGGATCATCATCTTGGCTTGATCTGCGGTGACATTCAGCACCTGCTCTCCTGAGCCAATCATGGCCTCGAAGCTAAGAAAAAGCTCCGGCTTGTGGCTCGCATTCCTCGGTCCGAGGAGAGACACCAAGCACTGCCAAGCACGCTGAAGCAACATTGCCAACGCAGCAACTTGAACTACTACGACTACCACTACTGCTGCTGCTGCTACTACGACTACTACTAGTACTACTGCTACTGCTACTGCTAC
>CAJNJA010005717.1:0-15426 GCA_905231915.1 Symbiodinium necroappetens
CTACCCAGGAACAGCAACCCCAACTCAGCTGCAAATGTAAGCCACAGATCTTAGAGGCGAGCCCCGTTCTGGTTTGCCGGGATTAGGGCTTGTAGACTTCATAGGGGTTAGGGCTTAAAGGGTTCAGGATTTCGGTTTCGATTCAATGTTTAGGGTGCTTTGCAGGGTTCTGATGATGCAACTGTGAGAGACAGAGAGCGAGAGAGAGACAGACAGAGGGACACGGTGAAAGACAAACAATGAAGTAGACAAAGTGAAACCGCAAAAACAGCGCAGTGCTCACTACTGAGTATTCTGCTTCATGGGTGCAGTGGACGACCACAGAAAGAATACCTTCTATCTCGTTCACTCACTCATTCACTCTCACTCACTCTCACTCACTCTCTCTCACTCTCACTCACGCTCACACTCACACTCACACTCACACTCACACTCACACTCACACTCACACTCACACTCACACTCACTCTCACTCTCACTCTCACTCTCACTCTCACTCTCACTCTCACTCTCACTCTCACTCTCACTCTCACTCTCACTCTCACTCTCACTCTCACTCTCACTCACTCTCACTCACTCTCTCTCTCCACTCACGCACGCACTCACTCTCACTTTGTCTCCTCTCGGTTTAGATTTGGATTTAGCATTTAGGTTCAGTCAACCGTAACTCCCAAAACGCCCTAACTCGCCCTAAACCCTAAAACCCTAAACCCCTAAACCCCAAAACCCTAAACCCTAAACCCTAAAACCCTAACACCATAAACCCTAAACCCTAAAACCCTAAACTCTAAAGCCTAAAACCCTAAAAACCTAAACCCTAAAACCCTAAACCCTAAAGCCTAAAGCCTAAAGCCCTCGGCCCGAACCACAGCCCCGAACGCTCCGAAGAAGACACAAATCCGGGCCCACGGCGAGGCACAGACGCCGGCTCGCCTGTTGGCTGAAGACAGCATTGCCTAGGCAATGAGGAAGGTACCCGTAGGCCTCTAAGTAGTTCCTTTTTGGGGTTACCTTATAGCATTCTAAATATGGGGAAAGTACCCATAAACCCCTAAGTAGGTCCTTTTTGTGGTTTATATTTGGAATCCTATAGGGTAATCCCAAACAGGAACTGCTTAGGGGCCTTATGGGTATACCCTAAACCCTAAACCCTGAACCCATAGCAGTGGGCTGTAAGGCAGCAGGGAGTGATTTGAAGCTGAGTCTGCAAGAACCCCGGTAAGGCCAGAGTGTGGAAGGTAAGGTTTAATTCAAGTGCCATATATGCACAGCAGAGTTCACCTCATTGCCTTAAGCACCCCGACTGCATACTGAAACACTAAGCGCTTGAACACACCTAAGCCCTAAACCCTAAACCCTAAAACCATGAACCCCTAAACCCCAAAACCTGCACCGACAACAAGTTTAGATACGGTTCATCAGAGTCCTAGACTCCCAAAAGCCGTAAAGTCCATCACCGTCCGGTCGCGCGAAGCCCAGAACCTTCTAATCAAACTCGACTAGGCTAAGGGGCCTAGACGGTTTAATTGGGATCGGAGTCTGGCCCCTTCCGGTTTAAGGCTGAGGGCTTACTACACATGGGGCCATGAATTAATGGGGCATGCTGCTAGCCCCTAACTACTTGTGAGAAGGAGCGGTTTCTGGAATACTGTGAGAAACATATTCCAGCTTCAATATTCGTGCAGAAGCGGGGATTCTACATCAGAACACCTAATGATTCCTTAAGCCACCACTCCTTAAACCCCTAAACCACGACTCCCTAAACCCCTAAACCACGACTCCTTAAACCCCTACTCCACTACTCCTTAAACCCCTACTCCCGTTCATCCCTCAGCCCTAAACCTCGCGAGCGGCTGGGGCCCGGGCACAACGCTGCCGGCGTGAGAAGCGAGAGTTCCTATAGAATAGGGCTTTAGGGGTTTAGGGTTTAGGGTCTAGGATTTAGGGTTTAGGGTCTAGGGTTTAGGGTCTGGGAGTTCCTGTTGAGGGATCTTCGGGTTCTTCTCGGACTTTAGAGTTTAGGCTTTAGGGGTTTAAGGGTTTAGGGTTTAGGTTTTAGGGGTTTCAGGGTTTAGGGTTTAGGTTTTCGGGGTTTCAGGGTTTAGGGTTTAGGTTTTGGGGGTTTAAGGGTTTAGGGGAAGAAAGAACCATAAAGAGAGCAGGCCCCTTCATGATATATGTGAAGACCCCGAACATATGAACCGCAAGTATCATACATTCCCATCCCTTACCGCTTCAAGGCCTACTTCTTCAGCATTGCAGGAAAAGTACCGGAAAAACATATGGAAGCTAAGAAAAGCTAATGAAAGCTAAGAAAAGCTGCGAAAACCTAAGAAAAGCTAAGAAAATAAAGAAAAAGCTAAATATTTCCCACAATGATGTTGTGACTGGAACGGTGGTTTAGGGTCCTAGTCCTAGACAAGCCTGTTGTAAAAAGGGGCTTGGGGGTTGAGGGTTTCAAGTTTAGGGTTTAGGTTGAAAAGGAATCATTAAGGAAATTCCACGAAAGGCTAAAGAATTCCAACAAAAGGCTAAACAAACCTAGAGAAAGCTAAACAAAACTAGAAAAAAACCTGAAAAAAGCTAAACTTTGCGCAGTTTTCGGCCGGGCCCGGCCAAAAAATAAAAAAATAAAAAAATCCACGAAAGGCTGAAAGAATTCTTTTTCTCCCTGGAGTATCAGCGAAGGATTTCTTCAGCTTTTGGGCTTTCATTAGGGGACCTCTCTAGGATTTCTCTAGCTTTTTTTAGCTCCTTCAATGGTGCTCCAGCTGTGAAGAAGCATGCTTCAGACAGGTAAGTCATGCGAACTTAAGAAAGTAGCAAAGAAGTAGTAGGGTTCTTAAAACACAGAACCCCCAAGTCAGGTTGCCAAGCTTTAACTGTTGAAGCTCCGCTTACAGGCAAGAAGAAGCCGTCATCAAACTTTTCATCATAGGTCGGAACGTCTGAGTTTCTTCCTGCTGAGCTGATTGCAAAGGGCAGAGAATCATTCCATGCTCAGCTACCCGGTCTGGTGGGCCCCGTCGGACTGACCCGAGTTGTCGGATAACCAAACAAACCGAAAATTGAAACCTAAACTCTAAACCCTATGAACCCTACACCCTATAAACCCTAAACCCTAAATCCTAAACCCTAAACCGTATGTATGTACGCCTGTGTTTACCCCGGCCACCCTCAGCATTCGGGGAGCCTGTAACGGAGGAGAGGCGTCGTCGCCCTCCTGTCGGGTTCTTGGGAGGTTGCCAGACACAGACGGTGTCGGGTTTAGGGATGCTAATAAGGAGTACGGTGATTGGAAGGTTTAGGGCGAGGTTTTCAGGTAGCCAGACTCAAACTGGTTCACCTGCCGCTCCCCCTTCTTCTTCTGTTGTTTTCTCTTTTACCTCATCTTCCTTTGCATCGGTCAGGCACCAGCATCAGTATCGGCGCCATTGCAGCTTTCGATCACCAACCAGTCTGCAACATCAGAACCATCACTCCATTGCCACCAAACCTACCACCATCAGCACCTTTATCTCCTACCCTCCAGCATCGCCAGATTTGTCATGCACTTAGTCCCCAGAGAACCCAATACCCCTTATTTAAGGAATATGACTTAAATTATAGGGGCCTTGATATTATGATTTAAGGTATATTCCTTAGTTAAGGGGTATTGGGTTCTCTGGGTCGTGATCCGGGCATCCTCCGCTTGTCCTAAATCATCGGTTGCACCATCTTACGGCCTGCTGCCCCAGTCGTAATCGGCAGCAGAAGGTGGTTGGGACGACAAGAAAAATGAAGAAGCATCATCTTTACGACCACTGTCATTGCACTCATCATCATCAACAACAACAACAAAATCATGTTCATCATTGTCATCATCATCATCATAACCATCATCACCAGCCTCGTCCTCATCCTCATCCACATCCTCCTCCTCCTCATCCTCATCATCATCATCATGATAGGCATCTTCCTTCTGATGATCATCACCGTCTCACGGCCACAGCCATCATGATCATCATCAGCATCATCATCTGCTCGTGCGTAATAATCTGTATCATAAATATTGCTGTCCTCCTATTCCTCCTCCTCCTCCTCCTCCTCCTCCCCTGCTCCGCCTCCTTGTGTGACCACCACCACTGCCACCGCGGCTCTCATGTTCATCATGCTCGGTGTCATCCGAAACTGGGCATGGCCATCTGATGGACAAAGCAATAGCCCTATGTTTGAAGCCCTAGAGCTGCAAATACAAAACCTATCAATTGGATACTGCCCGCACTCAGTAACAGTTGAGTGATAATCATGATACGCATATATAAGGCCCTTAATAGTAGCCCTGTTATAGACTGCTACTGTATGGATGGCAGTACCCAACCTGTCAATCTTGTCAGCAGCCCTACACTTACGCTTATGACTGTGCCGATGGCAGTGGTCACGGCTGTCACGAACTACCTGGAATACAACCCGGAAAACCCGATAACTAAACCCTTATAAGGGAATCAATAATGGGAACAGGGTTTTGGGGTATACTTTTTGATAATGCGGAGCCTCAGGAATAGTGTCTTCCTGATCATTCCCACCCTACATTACACACCTCGTCTCGCATCGTGGTGCCGGGGCGGCGTGAGCCTTTGACGAAGCGGCGGAAGCCTCATCTAGAGATTTCCGAAACACAAGTCTAGGGCCTCAGAAGGATTTTTGGGGAACCTAAACGTTTGTAGGGGTTCGAAGAGTTGGAGCACACGAATTTAGGGGCCCTAACATTAGAATCTGACATAAATGTCTTGGGGGTTCAACCCAGGGGTCTTAGCAGTTGGAATAAAAGCTTGCGGGTATATGATTATGGTATATTATTATTGTTATAGAAAAGTTCAATCCTTTCGCTTGCCCGGAAACACGGGGTTTCCTGAACCGACTGAGGCATGTGGCCTTGTAAGGCCTCGTGGTTGAAGTTGAGGCTTGCCCAGAATCCCGCACAAGCATAAAATTCAGGTTTCAGGTTTAGAAGTTACGGATTAAGGTACAGGGGAGGGGCCCGAGTCGAGTATTGCTGCGCATGAAACCCTAGAAAATCCTCGTTAGACAGGGTTATCCACGCGTGGGTCCTCAAAGAACTTTGCGACACTGTTTCCTGTTCACAGTGCCTTTCCCAAAGGGTTCAAAGTACCTATATAGTAGAATGTAGGGTATCTATACTAGGAATTGTTATTAAATGATTTGGGAAAGTATCCCCCATAACAGTACTTAGGACCCTTTGGGTTTTGGCATGCATCATGGACAGGGTCGCTGCGACAGTCATTCTTGTGATAATGACACTGCTGCTGTCGATGATGACGAGGAATCTAAGGCTGATCTAGGGGCCTAAATAATTACTAATACTGTTTTGGGGTTCCTGATTATAAGTATAGCATAATGGGGCCCAAAACCCGTTTCTAGACCCCTAGGTACAGTACCTACTACCTTAGGCTCCATGGTAGTTCCTTTTTGTGGCTTTTAGTCAGGATTCTATAAGGTAATGCCAAAAAGGAACTTCTATGGAGCCTATGGGTACTACATAGGGTACTGGAGCTCCTCGAGCCTTTTAAAGTAGGTATCTGGAGGGTTAGGGCTCATTTTAGGGGTTTAGGGTTTAGGGTTTAGAGATGTTCAGCAACAAGTCTGGAAGAGGAAATTCAACTGGTTCAGTCTCTGACTATGGATGCTATCTACGGCTGTCGACTGTGGAGTGCCATGTAACACACCACAAGTCCGCGGCAAATCTCCGGGCACGTTGCGACTCGCGAAACCCTATAGACCACGGACATGACAAAGCAAAATAACAAAACAAGAACTAGAGCTCGGGCTCAAATTTAGGAGTCAGGGTCTAGATTTAGGGCAAGTTAAGGGCTTAGGCTTAGGGCTTAAAGCTTCCCGTCAATGATATAGGGGCCTTAATAGTTACCTAAACTGTTTCGCGGGCTCCTTGTTACCACAGTATACTATATGCCCCAAACCCCTAGTCTCATCATTGATGCCCCTGGTCCCTAAACCCTAAGGCCTACACCCGGGGCCCCTCCATTATACCCAGAGACTCCAATATCCCTTAATTGAGGAATATGCCTTAAAATTATAATAGGAACCCTAGTAGGATTTTAACGGATATTCCTTCATGAAAGGGATATTGGAGTCTCTGGGTACCTCGGATCGTCCCTGGAGGTGAGCGGCTGAAAAAGCAGAAGGCGAGAAGACCATGCTCGGCGAGGGAATGAAGGTGTCCTGGCACGAGGTCAAAACTCAGCTTCGACTTCCCGTCTGAGGGTTTATAGGGTCTATCGGGTTAGGGTTTAGGGGTTTAGGGTTTAGGGTTTGGTGTAGGGTGTAGGGTTTAAGGATTTAGGGCTTTGGGGGTTTAGGGGTTTAGGGTCAAGGATTCAAAAAGTTAGAGGTCTGTGGCAGCAAGCGCATGCTGGAAGGACAGTGCCCCACCACAGCCCCGCAAAGAGACTCTCTTGTTCTAGACCCCAAGCTTAAAACTGGCCCAGGTTGCGTGCAGACCACTCTGCCAGACGCCTTTGCGCCAACACAGGTCGCAGCTGCCGCCTCAACAACACCAGCCGGTCTCTGGTTTGAACAGAAGGTTGCTCTACCCATAGGCCCCTAAGTAGTTCCTTTTTATGGTTTAAATTTAGACTACTTAGGGGCCTGTGAGTACAGCGATTACTTTACATGTACCAGGCTCGAGGGTTCAGAGCTTAATTAGTAAAGGGGTTCGTTGGCGGCCGGGAAGTTTCGTTGAGCAGAGCCTGCAGACAAACGAGGAATCTTAAGGAAGCCCATTGGGTCCGTAGTAGTTCCTTTTTGGGATTTTTCTTGTAGGATCCTAAATATAATATAAACTCCAAAAAGGAACTACTATGGAGCCTTTGGGAGACCACTAGAAATCCTTCGGGCTCCTAGAAAGGGTTTTGTTCAGGGCTTATACAACAGCCTGTGGATTGCACGCCGTTTCTGGGGATAAACTGCTCTTTAGGGTGCTATGTTAAGCACGTAAAGCAACCAAATCAAGACAAGGCGCTACAGTGGAGGTCTGAATATAACCAGTATAAGTTCAATCTCAATGTCAATCAAAATCCTACTCACTCTCAAATTGCCTCGAACCCTGCTCTGATCCCGCCAGCTCTACCCATAGGCCCCCTAAGTAGTTCCTTTTTGTGGCTTATATTTAGGATCCTATAAGGTAATCCCCAAAAAGGAACTACTATGGAGCCTATGGGTACATTCTGGCAGGTCTGGGATTAGACGCGTTCGGATGTTGCAGGCAGGGTGCTGGGGTTGTGGTTCGCTAGACTAGTTGACTGATTACGGGGTTTAGGTTTTGAATGGGATTCGAGTTGAGGTGGAGGTGATGGAGCTTAGTATCTAACATTTTGGCTACGGGGATTAGGGCTCAAAGTTGCAAACCTTAGAGAGAGACCCCGAAGGAGAGCCTTTCGGGCAAGACGCTGTGGCAAGGAAGCACATGGTAGGTAGACCATACAACCCTAATTATAAACTCTAAATGCTAACCCTCAATCCAGGGCCCTATACCTGATGGCTGATACCAGGCTTGCATCGCTTTCGATATTGAGGCCCTAAGCGCTTGAAATCCCGGGTCCTGCAACAACTCTTCACCAAGTCTGACAACGCCCAAAAAGTCGAAGCCAAGTGTCTTCAAGCTGCCGAGATCATCAACTCAAAAGCGGTTGAACTACCACCGACCTCGAACACTGAACCATCAATCTATCTATGAAGCTATCCATCTATCTGTCTATCTATCTATCTATCTATCTATCAATCTATCTATCTATCTAACTACCAGTCTGTCTGGCTATCTGTCTGTCTGCCTGTCTGTCTATCTATCCATCTATCTAAGTATCTACCTATCCATCTATCTATCTATCTATCTATGTATCTATCTATCTGTCTATCTAACTGACTGACTAACTATCTATCTATCTATCTATCTATCTGTCGATTTACCTATCTACCTATCTACCTACCTATCTATCAAACTGCCCTGAAGCACTCGAAGCCGAACGCCCTGAAAGCGTATGTTCCCAACCCGAACACCCTGAAGCCCCGAAAGCCCCGAAGCCTTGCAACAGCAGACCCCAACACCCTAAAATAATGCAACGCAATGTATCGTATCGTAGTCTGATAGAGAATCTTCTAATAGTGTAAGACAGTATACTATATTCTATTATAGTATGTTACCTGAAACCCTTTCAAGAAAGGAAGCTGACATTGCCAAGGCACCAGAACAGGAAACTTCGCTGCATGAGGGAATGCCTGGATGCAACAACTTCCAGCATCGAGAGGGTGGGTTGCCTGGGGTTGTTTGCATGCATTCATACACATGTATATATATATATACATACACATGCATACACATATTTGATGACTTATTTATTTATCAACAGATAATATATTTACTTGTTTGTCTGTTTGTTGGTTTATATTACATATCACTATATAGATAATGCACACGTTGGCTTTATAGGGTACCTCCATAAAGAAACCCATCACGAGGCGGTCTGAGGCATATGAGCTTTAAGGGACTTAGTATGTAAGGTCATATAAGGTACATAACTCTGCAATAGTTCATAGCCCGTTTCTAAGGTCCCGTGATGGATGCTGTAGGTCGACCGCGCGTATGTTGGACTACTGAGGACATGATGCTGGCACTTGATACCCATCTTCATCTTCAAGGGCTATGATTAAGGCCTCCATTGAAGGATAGGCGCCGTGAAAGACTCCGTTTCAAGCAAAGTCCGCAGTCTCGGGGCCCGGAGTTTGATGTTTGCGGTGCAGAGTTTGATTTTTGGAGGCCTTGAGGTTTGGGATTAGGGTTTAGGGTTTAGGGTTTGGGTTTTAGGTTTTAAGGTTTAGGGTTTAGGTGCTCCAGCCGTCGTTGAGGCTGAGAGTTATAGGTTCGTGCTGGCATTGGAGGTTCCTGCTTCGCGGGTCCCGTAAGCTGGCAAGCTTCATGTGGTTGATTTGATGGATCAAGGGTGCTGTGAATCTACATAGCATATGCTTTAGGAACTGGACAAGAACATTGAATCTAAGGCCCAAATAGGTCGGGTCCTTGCGTTTTGGTTAACAGGCGATTAGTATTTACATACACACACACACACATCCCGGTGTGTACAAATATATATATATAAGTATGTATCTCTGAAGCTATAAAGCCACAAACTCCTAACCCGAAGCATTTGAACCTAAAGCCATACGAACCTGAAGACCCAGATCTCTAAACCTTACCCATAGGCTCCATAGTAGTTCCTTTTTAGGGTTACCTTTATAGGCCACAAAAAGGAACTACTATGGATCCTATGGGTAAACCCCCAAATCCCTACCAAACAGACAGACGAAGGTCAAAGTACTAAATACTCAGACCCCTCCAAGAGCCCTTATCAAGGAAAAAACTGTAAAATCCTCAGCTAAAGCCTTTCCCGAAATACTATAAAACCTGACAGGATCCTGCACAAAACCCTATTGAGTCCCTAAACCCTAAAACCCTAAAACCCTAAACCCTTAATCCTAAACCCTATAGTCTTCTAGAATCCTTCGACCATCCATCCAGGCCCCGAGGCTGCACGGCCCGCGCAGTCCACGCCGCAAGGCCGCGGCTGCGCCTGGCTGGGGGTTTTCGGGCTTATAGGGCTTTAGGGTTTAAGGTTTAGGGTTTAAGGTTGGGGCTTAGGGCTTTGAGGGCGTAGCCTAACGCTTAGACTTAGAGATTATGGGTGTGTTTTACATTGCTAAGTCTTCAGTTAAACTCTGTGTGTGTGCACATGTATGCATATATATATATATGTATATATATATATATGTATTTTTTAACACATGTACTTGTCTGTTTATCCATTTGCCATACATAATGTAATGTCTAGTCATATCTTCTGGACTATCTGCCCAAAGAGAGATTAGAGTCTAGAGGTTTCCACTAGGCTTACATATTCATGCATATGTGAGTTGGCAGCCTGCTGGAATGGCAACAACTCCCAGGCATCTCGCCTACGGACTTCGAGGTTAGGGCCAAGGCTTTGTGATTGGAGCCAAGCCCCCTAAACCCTAAACCCTAAACCCCAAACCCTAAACCCCAAACCCTAAACCCTGTTCCGAGTGTGCAGCAAAGCAGCCAGCTTCCGCATGGGATTTAAGTAGGATTTAGGATTAGGGGGACCCTTGGGGATATAGACCCTCTCAATAAGGTGCCCTTAAAGAGAGCCATAAGTAGGGTTTAGAAGGGTCCCCTCTTAAGGCGTCTCCCTACTACTACCTAGGAGTATTAAGGGTTGCTTTCGGAAGTCCAAGGGTTGCCGTCTCCGGGTAAGCGAAAACTTTAACGCTGAACCCTAGCCCAAGGGCTCCAAGTATGCAAATGGTACCTACTTTGGGGCCTAAAGTCTATAAATAGGACCTACTTTGGGCTATTTGGAGCCCCAGGGTAGACCGTCAAGGATGTCAGGATGTGCGGAGAGGATGGAGGCTTGACCTTATCCCGGCTCCACGGTTTAGCCACCGAATATCTTTGGAAGTGCAGATCCCCCCTACCTCTGGCTGAAGACGAGCGACACCTCGCCGGAGTCGAAAAAAGTTTCTTCGAAGTTTCACGCCACAAGCCTAGATGCTAAACACCAGAATGTAGCAACCCGAAAACAAAAGCCCACGAAAGCTACATCGGAACAGCAGCAGCCGGGGAAAAGCATCTCTGAGACATCGTACCTTTGACAGTCTGTTATTCGAATTTCCAAGACTCTCCTTCTCGCCCCCATGTGGCGAAGATATCCTATCCTGGCTCCTAACCCGTCAACAACACCAAAGCCCCAAACCCTCGATCAATCCCTGAGCCAAAAAGTCTGTGAAAAATTATGCCCAAGGTGCTCAAATGCCGCTTCTGCTTGCAGCATTGCGATTTCCGCGCCGGCCGGGGCTGCAGAAGGACGTTGCATTTTCATCAATGTGAATATCTTGTACACATGTACACAAACATATGCCTATACAGATGTCTGTGTGTATGTATATATACATATACACAGACATACTTGCATGCATGCATGCATGCATGCATGCATGCATGCATGCATGCATACATACATACATACATAAATACATACGTATGTGCGTATGTGCATACATACGTTGCCTATACATACATGTCTACATACATACATACATACATACATACATACATACATACATATTTACATACATACATACATATTTACATACATACATACGTACGTACATACATAGATACATAGATACATAGATACATAGATACATACATACATACATACATACGTACATACATACATACATAAAGCCTATGTATATATCTTTGTATGCATGATATATTTGTATGCATGTCTGTTTGGTTGTTTGTTTCTTTGTTGCAGGGCACAGCTTGAACACACGTATTTTCATGTACTTAACTATGTGTCTGCATACTTAGTCAGTCAACCAGCTGACTATTTGTTGACTTATGTATGCATTCATTGTCTCGCTTGTTTGTTATTATAGTTGAACAACAGACTAAGCAGTTTCATCAGTGTGTGATGTAAGTATGTGTAGTTGTATGTATGCTCGCACGTATGTACGTGCATACATATGTATGTATATGTATGTATTTATGTATGTGTTTAGGTATGTGCGCATGCATGTATGTATGTATGTATGTATGTATGTATGTATGTACGTATGTTTAAATGTACGTATGTGCGCATGTATGCTGGACGCGTCCTTGCTTGTATGCGTGTGTCCGTCTGTCTGTCTGCATTCATTTGTGCCTGTATGTAATTACGTATGCATGTAGATTTCGTTTGTATCTGTGCACCTAAGTATCTATGTATCTGGCAGGGTTTAGGACAGAGCGAGGCGACGGAACAACAAGCATCACATCAAGTGGTTGAAAAAGAACGGACATTGTCAAATAAGACACCAAACCTGGTGCAGGACTAAAGAGCATGTCTTATCATCACAAGTTCACGTAACTTGGTATTCTGAACAATCTCCTGATGCCGTAGTAGGCTGGAGCGGGAGTGTCGTTCTATAGCGCGCCACAGCTGAGCTGCTATATAAATAACAAAAAGCAAACCAACAAAACACACAAACTCCAAACTGCTAACTCCCAACTCCTCAATCCTACCGACTAACTGCTAAACTAGTCATTACTAAGTACCAAGTACTCAGCTACTGCTACTACTACTACTACTACTACTACTACTACGACGACGACACCCTAAACCGCCACCTAGCCCCGAGCTTAGGAGGTTGCGCCTGCCGAACCTTCAGCTTTGGGTTCGGCGGGCTGCTCCGCTACCGGCGCGGCCTCAGTGTGTTGCTGAAATTTTTTGGGGGTTTGGAGTTCAGGGTTCAGGGTTTAGGGGTTCAGGGTGTGGGGTTTAGGAGTTCAAGCTTGAGAAAGTGCTTAAGAGTGAGGGTCTAAGTTTCAGAAGCGCTTACCGTGGGGCTCAGACTTTGGCGCTTGAGTTTGAGTTTATCGTCTGTGGGCCTAGGGTTCAAAGAGAGGTTTACAACTCTCACTTGAGATTTGGGGTTGGGCTTAGGGCTTAGGGCTTAGGACTTAGGGTTTAGCGTTTAGGGTTTAGGGTTTAGGTTTGGGGTTTAGGGTTGAGGGTTTAGCCGTGAAGTTCAAGCTTTGGAGGTTTGTCGAACCTTCTGAGCTTGGTTTCAGGACGTGTCGCGGAAACGCAAACCCAAACATCAAACCTAACAGACGTATTTTATCCCCCCGACCCCCAAAGCCTGACCACGAACAAACTCGTAAATCGACACAGACTGCCTTACGACTCTTCCAACTAGATCTACATCTATATCTATATCCATATATATACATATATATATATAGATTGGCCCCATAACCGGGGCCTGACAGTAAGTATAGTATCATAGACCAGTGGCTAACCTACTGTCGAGAACTACTCGGACTCTCGAAGATACAGAGTAGGAACAAGCCTGACACAAGCACTCACCCAGAGAACCCAATACCCCTTTATTAAGGAACACACCTTAAATGATAATATGAAGGCCTCAAAAACTTAAGGTATATTCCTTAATTGAGGGGTATTGGGCTCTCTGGGCACGGACTCCAAGGCCAAACCCAATCATTGTCAGTATGCACCCTACACGATACGCTAAACCCTAAGCCCGAAACCCTAAGCCCGATCGAGGGAGCAAAACCCTAAACCCATGCTCAAGCGCATCAAAGCACTGCTGCCGGTGGAGGTGGCCGTGTCGCGCGTGCCAGAAGGGCCTCGTGAGGATGCTCTCTTCAAGAGCTGTACGTTATACGGCTCTCTGGTTTCGGGTTAGAACTACTTAAGGGTTCAAGGGCCTGTTTATACAGATAGATGGATAGACAGAAGGATAGATCAATAGGTAGATAGACAGATAGACACATAGATAGCTGAGATCGGTAGATATCACGTAAACTACGATTGCTATGGCTGCCTGTTTTTTCGTAAGCTCTACATAGCCCGCCATAAAAGGCTGGCCCAATGCCTAGTGTTTGCGCCATGCAACCGAAGCGCCTACCTGGAGAATGAGGGGACGTAGTAAGCAAGGTTACATGTACAGGGTGTAGGGTTTAGGCTTATATGTGCCGGTACCTTCCTTGAGTAATTGGAATCGTAAGGAACTGGCAACTAGAACTGACTATAGCCATCATATTCACAGCTCTAGGTGCTCAGATGCATGATATATCTTAAGCAGATCCCATAAATCTCAATCCCGTAGCATCCTGGAGACCTGAAATCCGGGTGCAGGATGCAGGGTAGTCTGGAATCTCGACATTGGGCAGGAAAGGGCTCAAGGGGTGTCTAGGACATTTTCAGGTGGGTAGTGACCGTTATAGAAGCCTTATAGGTCTATATACCTTACAGAAGCCTTATAGAAGCTTTAAACTCTTCACCTGTAGTTTCCTTTAAGGGTGTATGGGGCTTGGGATGAAATAACGTAAGTGTTCACAGCTTCTGGGGCGATGATGCCCGCTTGAGGCCAGTCATGCAGGCAGACACCACAATCCAGGCTCTGAAGGTACAGCCCAAGAGCCCTAAACAATACAACCCAAACCTAGAAGCACCAACTCTATCTTAGAATCTTAAACCGTATGTATATATATATATATCTGTATATATATATATTTATATATATTTATATATATATATCTGTGTGTATATGTGTATATATATATGTATATGATAGTACCAAAGCCCTCGACCCTAGAAGACCGAACTCTGCAACCCTGCGGCTCTGAACCAGAAAACCCAACCTTCAGCGCAACGACAACAACTGCCTGTCTCTGATTTCCTGTGGATGTTTAGGTTTTTAGGGTTATAGGGTTTAGGGTTATAGGGTTTAGGGTTATGTGATCTCCCGAAATGTTCGTCAAAAGTATAAGATTTGGGGGCTCCTGTAGACCCTAAACCCGAACCGGGTAGAACCCCAAGAAACCCTAAACCTGAAGGCCCTGGTGCCATAGATCCTAGGCCTGCCGCACCCAGGCGCCAAAGCACAACTTGGCGTAAGCAGCCGAGACCTCCTTCAGGAAGCCAGGGCTTCAAAAAGGCTTTACCGGCTGAACCTATATATAGATAGATAGATAGCTATATATATATATATAGTTATATTATATTATATATGTTAATAATAATAATAATAAGTATTATCATTATTATTGTTAATAACAATAATAATAATAGTAATAGTAACAATTAAAGTAAGATTCAGAAATCCACACCGTTTTTAGGATCACTACTTTCGATAAGACAGATCCCAACTATAAAACTAGGTACACTAAGAAGGGGTAGGGTATGACCCGCTAGGTAGGGTTTGGGCCTAGGGCATTGGGTTCAGAGCTCCATAGTGAGCAGGGTGCTTAGGATTTGGTCTGTGGGATTGCGATTGCTATTGCTACACCGATTCAATTGTCAATTTGAACTTGTTAACCTGCCAAAACCTGCTGGTGACAGGTAGTGTTCTGTTTGGCTAGTGTTGCTGGGCCCAAAGCTGTACTCGTACCCCAAACGCCCCAAAAGTCTACCCCTTCAAAGCCCCAACACATCACCCCCCCGATGCCCTGAAACCCCGAGAGCCGCCTTGAATTGCTAAACCTTATTACGATAAGCCCTAAACCCCTAAACCTCTAAATCCTTAAGTCATGGAAACTCTGAAATGAACCCCTGAACCTCTCAATCCCTAAAAACTCCAAAAAAAAATCCTAAAACCCCTGGGCCACCCCGGCCAAGCCTCTCGGAGGCCCCTCAGAACGAATTCGGCCAATCGAGTGGACGAGCTCCTCCAAAGAACTTCAGAAGCCCCTTTAGGGTTTAGGGTTTATGGTTTAGGGTTTAGGGTGAAGGCCCAGGCAACTGCTACTCCTCCTGCTGCTGCTGC